>CM069171.1:735220-822720 GCA_035221665.1 Okamejei kenojei
ATATCCCTCCAAACCTGTGCAGCTAAGATAGACACAAAAAGCTGGAGTAACTCAGCGGGTCAGGAAGCCTCTCTGGAGAGAAGGAATGGGTGACATTTTGGGTCGAGAACCTTCTTCAGACTATCCATGTACCTGTCTAACTGTTTCTTAAACATTGGGATAGTCCCAGCCTTAACTACCCCTTCTGGCTGCTTGTTCTATACATCCACCACCCTCTGTGTGAAAAAGTGAATCCTCAGATTCCTATTAAATCTTTTCCGCTTCACATTTAAATCTATGTCCTCTGGTCCTCGATTCTTGCACATAGCACAGGAACAGGCTCTTCGACCCAGAGTGACTATGCCAGAAAGAGGCTAATTGGCTTGGTAGACTTATAATTTGTTCCTAGTGTGTAGGATAGTGTTGGTGTGTGGGGATCGCTGGTCGGCAGGGACTCGGTGGGCCGAAGGGCCTGTGTCCAGCCTGTATCTCTAAACTAAACTAAACTAATCAGGGAATGAGGATGATGGAGAGAGAGGAAGGAGTGAGTTAGACTTACAGGATAAATGGCGGAGGTGAAAGACAGAGAGAAACAGGACTGTTTGGGGATGAAGGAGAGGTTGGGAGCAGCCCAGACAGAAACACCAGCCAGGAACAGAAGGGCCGAATGGCCTGCATCTCCACTGGACAATCCATGGTAAGGGGGAGGCTGTAGAGTGGGGAAGGAGATGTTTCTCTGGAGAGAGGCTGGGTGACAATGAGTAATGACAGTGGGAGAGCAGAGGACAGAACATTATGTTTAAAGATAACAAAGGATTAAGAATCATTTGTTGTTTAGAACAAGGACCTTTTATCACGAAGGCTAAAATAAGAGGAGAATTAATTTTGTGCAAACAGTAACAGGATATGATTTAATATATTGGAATGAAACTTGGGAGCTGTTTATACCGCTGGAAGCGCATGGACTCACATCAACGCCTACACTTGCCCAGAGACGGAGGGCGTTTGGCATGTTCCCAGGAACTCTGCAACTTCTACAGATGCACCATAGAAAGCATCCTATCAGGGTACATCACTGCTTGGCATGGGAACAGCTCTGCCCAAGATCCCAAGAAATTGCAGAGTGTTGTAGATGTGGCCCAGTCCGTCACACACACACTCCCCAGCACCGACACAATCTACACTTCACGCTGCCTCGGGAAAGCAGCCAACATAATCAGTAGCTGGTCGCGCGGACTCGGTGGGCTGAAGGGTTTGTTTCTACGCTGTATCTCTAAATTGAGCTAAATTACCAAGGAGGGTAAAGTTCAGGGCGGTGCTAATGAGGGTAAAGTTCGGAAGCGTATTAAGGGGGGTAATGGTCAGGAGGGCATTAACTACCACCTGGTGATCCTGAGCTGGCAGCATTTATTCTTCCACCAACGCCATCTAGAAAAGCAAACAAGCTGCCCATCATCTCATTGCTCTGCAACCGTTCACGCTTGGCTTGTTTTTGTAAATAAATCACTTGTGTCTCAGAATAATTTTATGTGTAAAACCCTTTGATTATTCTGACAAGTATAATCAAACTAAAGTAATAGAGTTTAGTTCTATTAAAGCAATAACTTTGATAGAAACAAATTATTAGGTTTGTAAAGTGAACTACAGTAATGATTCTTGTCCCATCATCTCCCTGGTTGTCCAGAGAAACTAAACATCTTTCACTGGTTCTGGAACAGGAGTTACCGCCCTGTGGACCTTATACTGAGAGCAACGCCTTAGGGCGGCACAGTGCTGCAGCGGGTAGAGCTGCTGCCTCACAGCGCCAGAGACCTGAGTTCCATCCTAACTGCGGGTGCTGTCTGTACGGAGTTTGTATGGTTCTCCCCGTGACCTGCGTGGGTTTTCTCCGGGTGCTCCGGTTTCCTCCCACACTCCAAATACATGCAGGTTTGTAAGTTAAATGACTTCTCTAAATAATTCCTAGTGTGTGTAGGATAGTGCTAGTGTGCTGGGTGATCACTGGGCCAAAGGGGCCTGTTTCCATGCTGTATCTCTAAACTAAACTAAACTACACTCCTGTCCAATTTAAGTATATTTAACAATGTGACCTCCACTGATTTCTGCGGGAGAGCCTTCTACACGATCACCACTCTCTGGGTGAACAAATTAATTCCCATCTCAGTTCACAAATGGCCTTCTCCCCTATCTGAACCTCCATTTAATACATTTAAATGTGCAATAAAATTGAATAAAACTAACCATATCAGTGAATTCTCACTAGCCCACCTTGCCAGCGTGCTGGTTTACAAGTTGATAAGTGACAGGAGCAGAATTAGGCCATTTGGCCCATTAGGTCTACACTGCCATTCAATCATGGCTGATCTATCTCTCCCTCCTAACCCCATTCTCCTGCCTTCTCCCCATAACCCCTGACACCCGTACTAATCAAGAATCTATCTATCTCTGCCTTAAAAATATCCACTGATTTGGCCTCCACAGCCGTCTGTGGCAATGAATTCCACAGATTCACCGCCCTCTGACTAAAGGAATTCCTCCTCATCTCCTTCCTAAAGGAACGTCCTTTTATTCTGAGGCTGTGCCCTCTGTTCCTATACTCCCCCACAGTATTAGATATATTCCTTATCAGAGGAATCTTTTAACAAATGAGAAATTTGTCAGATGGAACATCTAATGGGTAAGTTGTGCGAGACCGCGTTATCACTCAGATGCTTTTATAATGATCTCTTCTGCATCATTCTTCCATTTCAATTTATTAAAGGGAATCTCGTCATTAGTCAGAATGAAAGTTGAATTAACATGCATTGAATTGCCATGATTTCCTTGTCGCAACATCTTCAATTAGTGGCTGTTTATCTCCTGCATGTTTGGGATGACTGCACCACAATTGTCCAGGGGATGCAACTTCTTAAATGAATTGTTCAAAGTCTGTGAAGATGTTGAACTCAACAAGACAGTACTTTGTGTAGGGAGGAACTGCAGATGCTGGTTTAAACCAAAGACAGGTAGTAAAGGCTGGAGTAACTCAGCGGGACAGGCAGCTCAGTCTGAAGAAGGGTCTCAACCAAAAACATCACCTGTTCATTTTCTCCCGAGATGTTGCCTGACCCCTGAGTTACTCCAGCATTTTGTGCCTATCCACCTGTCACTTGCCAGCCTTTGACCCACCAGCACATATCTTTTCCAGCTCTCTCCACCCTGCTCCATCAGTCTGAAGAAGGGTCCCAGCATGAAACTGTCCATTCCCTCCACAGATGCCTCCCGACCCACTGAGTTATAGAGTCTTAGAGTCACAGAGTGATACAGTGTGGAAACAGGCCCTTCAGCCCAACCTGCCCACACCGGTCAACATGTCCCAGCTGAAGTTCTATGCATCCGATCTACTCCTCTCATGAGCCATGATTTATTCCCTTCAGTTTGTGTAGAACCTTGTGTTCTGCTCGAGGTTCCTCGTGTAGGAACTCGCTGTTCCCGATTCCAACGTTTCAAACCAATCTACTGATCCATGACTGTCATTTATCAGGTTTGCTCTGGTCTTGGAGTGGACACTGTGCCTTCATAAACCACATTTATATTCTTCAGATGAACAGTTTGTGAATTAAGTTTAATTAAATCGTGAGCTATAAGTCATTTTTCATTTTAATGTATGTAAAAGTGACTAATTTAGAAAATCACTTTTAAAAGATGTCTACTTTTCCTATTTGTGAGGTTGCCCACTTAATTAAAACAATTAATCAGACCACTTTGGACATCAGTCAGCAGTCAGAGTGAATTGTATCGCCACTTTTATCATTGTAAAAGCCCTGTTCCACAGTACGAGTTCATTCCAAGAGCTCTATCGAGTTAAAACAAAAATCAAACTCGTGGTAAGCACGGAGAATGAACGTAGCGGGTACGTCGGAGCTCGGGGACGTCTCTTAGCGCTAACGGCAGGAACTCGGGAAGACTCGCTAACGGCAGGCAAGCACGGGAAGACTCTCTAACGGCAGGTAAGCACGGGAAGACTGGTGAAGATTTTTCAACATGATGAAAAATGTCCACGAGAGCCCCGAGTACCGACGAGCGGCCATTACCGTAAATCTCCTAGTTCGAATCAGGGCAAACTCGGGAGAACTCTTGGAATTAACTCATACCGTGGGACAGGGGTTTAAGGTGGAAGCAACTTATTAAGGATAAAGGGCTCGCTGGAGCTCTCAGCCCTGTGATTACGCCTCTCTGTGGAAGGCCATGAGTTTGGGTCACACTCTAGAGAGCCACCTAGACCCTTGCTGGCATTCTGTGCATGACCGCTTTGTTAGGGGGTCCCCTTCTCTGCTTGACTGGGATGTAGAAATATGACCACAGGTAGATGAGGAGTTGAAGGAGGCTATCGGTACATTGTGGATGCAGCCCAGACCGTCACACAAACCAACCTCCCTTCCATTGAGTCTCAAGAAGGGTCTCGACCCAAAACGTCACCCATTCCTTCTCTCCAGAGATGCTGCCTGTCCCGCTGAGTTACTCCAGCATCCTGTGTCTAAATCACCACCATTGACTCCGTTCCCAGACTAATACACCCATCGTTGCCTTGGTTACTCCCTTGTCGTGCTTCAACATTCCGATCTCCGGCCCCTGGGGAAGTGTTGCCTTCGGTTCCATTCATTTCCCCAACACCATTTTGTTACAAATACCAATTTCCTTTACTCCCTCGGTTTCATTAGATTGCTGCATCCTGAGCATTTTTGTGAAGTTACTTATCTGCTCTTGTGTGAAAACAGAACCATGGCATTTGTTTAATTGGTACTTCCCTGCTCTGCATCGTGAGTTCTTGTGACTGCCGGCAACTTACACTTGACTCATCTCCTCGACTACTTTGCAGGATTTTACAGGTTACTCTTTTCATTCCTTGCAAGCTGAACCACGTGAGGAATGGAAGGGATTATCTCCTGAATGATATCCCCTTCATCACACTGTGGACTGCTCGATTGTGATCACGTATTGTCTTTCTGCTGGCTGGTTAACAAGCAACAAAAGCTTTTCACTGTACCTCAGTGACAATAAACTACACTGAACTGAACTGTGTTTCAGTGTTCAGGGTGCTATGGACTTGGACCCCAAAACCTCTCTGTACATCAATGTTAATTAGCTGGGTCTTGCCATTATCATAGAAACATAGAAAATAGGTGCAGGAGGAGGGCCATTTGGCCATTCATTGTGATCATGGCTGATCATCCCCTATCAATAACCCGTGCCTGCCTTCTCCCCATATCCCTTGACTCCACTAGCCCCTAGAGCTCTATCTAACTCTCTTTTAAATTCATCCAGTGAATTGGCCTCCACTGCCCTCTGCGGCAGGGAATTCCACAAATTCACAACTGACTGGGTGATTCCACAAATTCACAACTCTCTGGGGTACTGATTGAACTAAGGCCATTCGGCCCTTTGAGCCAGCACCGCCATTCAATATGATCATGGCTGATCATCCAGGATCAGTACCCGTTCCTGCTTTCTCCCCGTATTCCTTGATTCAGTTAGCCCTCAGAGCTGTATCTACCATCCAGTGAATTGGCCTCCTCCGCTCATTCTCCCTTTGAAGCAGTTTGTTAACTCGTCCATCTTCACATCCGCTCCCTAATGCCACATCCTCCCGCCTGCTCCTAGTTTCTCAAGGAGCTCTGACAGTGATGGTTTGGACAAGTCTCATAAATCACGGGATGTAGGTAGAGTGAATGGTCGTTCAGTCACTGTCAGCATTGTAGCTGAAGCTTCTCGTACACTTGTTACACTGTGGCACGGACATCCAGCGTGTCTGGACCCATTTACCTGCTGTCAGGGCGAAAATCAATCGCAGAGCACGCCAGGAAACAAACTCCAGATAGACACAAAATGCTGGAGTAACTCAGTGGGAGAGGCAGCATCTCTGGAGAGAAGGAATGGGTGACGTTTCAGGTCGAGACTCTTCTCCAGACTGAGAGTCAGGGGAGATGGTGACGAGAGATATAGCGGCACGTGGCGCAGCGGGTAGGGCTGCTGCCTCACACGCCAGAGACCCGGGTTTGATCCTGACCTCAGTCGCTGTCTGTACGGAGTTTGTTTGTTCTCCCCGTCACCTGCGTAGGTTTTCCCTGGGTGCTCCGGTTTCCTCCCACATTCCAAATATGTACTGTAGGTTAATTGGCTTCTGTATATTGTCTCTGTGTAGGGTAGTGGCAGTGTACGGGGGATCGCTGGTTAGCACGGACTCGGTGGGCCGAAGGGCCTGTTTCCACGCTGTATCTCTAAACTAAACCAAGATCATGAGAGGAATAGATATGATGAATGCACAGGCTCTTGTCCAGAGTCGGGGAATCACAAACCAGGGGACATCGGTTTAACTTGAGGGGGAAAAGGTTTAATAGGAATCTAAAGAGCAATCTTTTCACACAGAGGGTGGTGGGCGTATGGAACAAGCTGCCAGAGGAGGTAGTTGAGGCTGGGACTATAACAGCATTTAAAAGACATTTGAACGGGACCAGAGGACATAGGTTCAAGGTGAAGGGCAAAGATTTAATAGGAACCTGAGGGGTAACTTTTTTTACACAAAGGGAGGTGGGACTATCCCAACGTTTAAGAGACATTTAGGCAGGTACACGGATAGGACAGGTTTAGAGGCATATTGGCCAAACACGGACAGGTGGGACTGGTGCAGAAGGGGCATGTTGGCCGGGATGGGTGTGTTGGGCCAAAGAGCCTGTTTCCATGCTGTGGGACTCTGACCAACTCTCCCCAGTCCTGGGGGTATGTGGGAAAAACCTCTCCCTTTCCCAAAACACACAAGAGTCTGGACTGTGAGGTGTAAACAAATACATAGTCACAGAGTCACAGAGTGATACAGCACGGAAACTGGCCCTTCTGCCTAACTTGCCCACACCGGCCAACATGTCCCAGAGATAGAAAGAGGAAAGTGGTAAAACTGGGTCATAAGGAATAGGAGTAGAATTAGGCCATTCAGCCCATCAAGTCTACACCGCCATTCAATGATGGCGGATCTATCTCTCCCTCCTAACCCCATTCTCCTGCCTTCTCCCCATAACCTCAAGCACCTGTACAGATTCACAGAGGGACAGAAACCTCACTGTTGATCCATTAATCCGTTGTGTTGCTCCTATGCTGAACACTAATCCTACTCACAGTCAGCGAGAGTGTGTCTGGATTGGCCTAACTCATACAGGAGAGCATTAGTGGCGCAGCTAAGGCCAACAAGCATGAGGCTAAACCTTGAGAATACATTATATAGATTATTAAAGAGGTTTTTCATGGCTTATTAATCTCACACTGAAGCTTTATTATACAGATTCCATAGAGCGTTTCCCTCTCCTGGGCATCTTGTGAATTGTGTTCCTAAACCGCTGTGAAACTGTCTGGGAATTGTGGGAATTCTAGATGGACTCACTGACTTCTCCTGAGACCAGCATTCCCAGTATTCCCAGTATTCCCAGCTCCATAGCTCATTGGTAGAGTTGTACAGTGGTGCAGTGGTAGAGTTACTCTACAGTAGCCCAGTGGTAGAGTTACTCTACTGTAGCCCAGTGGTAGAGTTACTCTAGCCCAGTGGTAGAGTTACTCTACTCTAGCCCAGTGGTAGAGTTACTCTACAGTAGCCCAGTGGTAGAGTTACTCTAGCCCAGTGGTAGAGTTACTCTAGCCCAGTGGTAGAGTTACTCTACTGTAGCCCAGTGGTAGAGTTACTCTAGCCCAGTGGTAGAGTTACTCTACAGTAGCCCAGTGGTAGAGTTACTCTAGCCCAGTGGTAGAGTTACTCTACTGTAGCCCAGTGGTAGAGTTACTCTAGCCCAGTGGTAGAGTTACTCTACAGTAGCCCAGTGGGGTAGAGTTACTCTACTGTAGCCCAGTGGTTAGAGTTACTCTACAGTAGCCAGTGGTAGAGTTACTCTACTGTAGCCCAGTGGTAGAGTTACTCTACTGTAGCCCAGTGGTAGAGTTACTCTACAGTAGCCCAGTGGTAGAGTTACTCTACTGTAGCCCAGTGGTAGAGTTACTCTACTGTAGCCCAGTGGTAGAGTTACTCTACTGTAGTGGTAGAAGTTACTCTACTGTAGCCCAGTGGTAGAGTTACTCTACTGTAGCCCAGTGGTAGAGTTACTCTACTGTAGCCCAGTGGTAGAGTTACTCTAGCCCAGTGGTAGAGTTACTCTACAGTAGCCCAGAGGTAGAGTTACTCTACAGTAGCCCAGTGGTAGAGTTACTCTAGCCCAGTGGTAGAGTTACTCTACTGTAGCCCAGTGGTAGAGTTACTCTAGCCCAGTGGTAGAGTTACTCTACTGTAGCCCAGTGGTAGAGTTACTCTACAGTAGCCCAGTGGTAGAGTTACTCTACAGTAGCCCAGTGGTAGAGTTACTCTAGCCCAGTGGTAGAGTTACTCTACAGTAGCCCTTGTGGTAGAGTTACTCTACAGTAGCCCAGTGGTAGAGTTACTCTACTGTAGCCCAGTGGTAGAGTTACTCTACAGTAGCCCAGTGGTAGAGTTACTCTAGCCCAGTGGTAGAGTTACTCTACTGTAGCCCAGTGGTAGAGTTACTCTACAGTAGCCCAGTGGTAGAGTTACTCTACTGTAGCCCAGTGGTAGAGTTACTCTACAGTAGGTGGTAGAGTTACTCTAGCCCAGTGGTAGAGTTCTCTACAGTAGCCCAGTGGTAGAGTTACTTAGCCCAGTGGTAGAGTTATGTACTGTAGCCCAGTGGTAGAGTTACTCTAGCCCAGTGGTAGAGTTACTCTACTGCCCAGTGGTAGAGTTACTCTACAGTAGCCCAGTGGTAGAGTTACTCTAGCCCAGTGGTAGAGTTACTCTACAGTAGCCCAGTGGTAGAGTTGCTGCACAGTGGTGCAGTGGTAGATCTGCTGCCTCACAGCGCCATAGACCCGGGTTCAATCCTGACTACAAGTACTGTCTGTGAAGGGTTTTACATTCTCTACGTAATCTGCGTGGGTTTTCCCCAGGTGCCCTGCATTCCTCCCACACTCCAAAGACGTGCGGGTTTGCAGATTGTGGCCTCTGTAATTTGCCCCTTGTATGTAAGACGTGAGACTGGGATAACATAGAACTTGTGTGAACGGGTGATCGATGGTCAGCAGGGACTCGGTGGGCCGAAGGGCCTGATTCCGTGCTGTATCTCCAACCCAAACTGAACTAACCAATTGGTCTCTGGTAACAGCTATTGATTGTGGAA
Organism: Okamejei kenojei; assembly: GCA_035221665.1. Lineage (NCBI taxonomy): Eukaryota > Metazoa > Chordata > Chondrichthyes > Rajiformes > Rajidae > Okamejei > Okamejei kenojei. The sequence continues at coordinate 744,406 of CM069171.1, forward strand.
TGAAGTGACCTGAAGCCCTTAAGGTCAAGAGTGCTTTATTGTCATGTGTCCCAGACAGAACAATGACATTCTTACTTGCAGCAGGACAACACAATATGTAAAGTCCGGACTGATGCATTGGTGACACATCTGCGGCAGGTCAGAGCGTGCTTGCTGCATTTGGTGGGTGCCCGGAGCTCTGACAAACCACTGTTTATGATGAAGGGAGAAGCCAGCCTCCCTGAACTATTCTTCCCTCAGGTAGATGCCACAGAGAGGCCCAGAGTCTCTGGCCCAGAGTAGGGGAACCAAGGACCAGAGGACATGGTTTAAGGTGAAGGGGAAAAGATTCAATAGGAATCTGAGGGGCAACTTTTTCACACAAAGGGTGGTGGGTGTATGGAACGAGCTGCCAGAGGAGGTAGTTGAGTCTGGGACTATCCCAATGTTTTAAGGCAGTTAGATGGGTACATGGATAGGACAGGTTTGGAGGGATATGGACCAAACGCAGGCAGGTGGGACTGGTGTAGCTGGGACATGTTGGCCGGTGTGGGCAAGTTGAGCCGAAAAGCCTTTTTCCACACTATCACTCTATGACTTGAGATGGGATTAGGACACACATTCCTACACTTGGGATTCTGACTGCATGCCGACTAGAAACAACTCTGCGGACTTCAAATATTTCGACTGTTTTGATATTTCAGAAACACTTAGCTGCTAATTATTTTGCCATTACTTAAATAGGAGTTGCAGATTCCAAATGCGATGCCTTGGTCTCTGTGATTGGCTATTATGTGAGTAGACAGAAGGAGAGATTGTTAAACATAGTGACTAGGTCCCCATCTGATTGGAGTCTAATGACTCAGTCGGTGTCAAATAGGAAATTATCAAAGTCTTGACAGGCCTGGAGTTCTGTGGTCTATTAAATATGGAACAGTAATCAAAAAGCAATTTTCAATTTGTTGCGTTAGATTTCTCGATCTTTAATCTCTTCCAACTTTATTCAGTGGAAGTTAGTTGGCCAGTTGGGCGGAGTTGTGGTGACAATATCTGTTGGCGTTTGCTGTCACTGTCCTGGGAAGAGCTGGCTTTCACTGCCATTCCTCCAGTGCCTTTGAAGTGGGAGTTGAGCAAACTGAAGCTCTTCATAACCCCGACAGGATGAGGATAAAAGAACCCCTTCCATAAAGGACATTCATGAACCAGATTCATTTTATGTGACAATTCACACACTTCACAGTTGAGTCAACATCACTGGCCTTTTTTCCCTTTAGTTCTAGATTTTATTTATTTAACTGGTTTTAAATGCTTCATATTCCCTGCTGGGATTTGAACTCATATTTCTGGATCAAAGGCTGAGCCAGGGGATTGCTGGTCTAATAACCTGTCTGCAGTAGACTGTCCCCCTGTGTCTCTGAGTGAGATGTGTAGGAAGGAACTGCAGATGCTGTTTTACACTGAAGATAGACACAAAATGATGGAGTAACTCAGTGGGACAGGCAGCAACTCTGGATAGAAGGAATGGGTGACATTTCAGGTCAAAACCCTTCTTTAGTCTACTGTCTGAAGAAGGATCTCAACCAAAAAACCACCCATACCTTCTACCCACAGACGCTGCCAATCCCGCTGAGTCAATCTGTGAGGGGGATGGCTTGGCCACGCAGCCTGTGATTGGGATTCATGTTCAGTGTTAGACCGCGGCAACAGAGAAATACAACACACAACAGGACCTTCAGCCCAACATGTCAAAGCTAACCACCAAGCACCCATCCATGGTAATCTCATTAAGCAGTAATTGGTCGGTAGCCTTCGATGCAGCGCGGTGGCTCAGCGGTAGAGTTGCTGCCTCACCGCGCCCGAGACCCGGGTTCAATCCTAACTACGGGTGCTGCCTGTACGGAGTTTGTACGTCCTCCCCGTGACCTGCGTGGGTTTTCTCTGAGATCTCCGGTTTCCTCCCACACTCCAAAGACGTGCAGGTTTGTAGGTTAATTGGCTTGGTCGAAGTGTAAATGGTCCCAAGTGTGTGGAGTGTATAAGATGATGAGAGAAATAAATAAGATGAACGCAAACCTCCACAGCATCCTCATCCACTTGTGACCAAGACCATTTAGGATCCAATTTGCCAACTTGGCCTTGGATCCCAAGACTCTAACCTTCAGAACCAGATCCCCAGGTTGGACTTTGTCAAAGGCCAAGTGAGGTCCATGTAGACCACATCAACTGCCCAGTCCTCCAGTCAATGTCACTAGAACTTTGATAAGACAGATTCTCCCCCACGCCTTGATGATGTTCTTCGATTAACGCCAGACTTTCCAAACGCGGATTTATCCAGAGCCCTCAGAATAGTTGATGGAGTGCAGATACTGACTCCCATGATGAAAGCAGATTACTAACACACTGCATACCCCCATTAATCCCACACGGACTTTTCATTAATTATCTTAAAAATGACTATTGATAGAAATATTAGCGTACACTAGGGTGAATAAATCCCCAGGTGCTGACAGGATCTATCTCAAGATGCAGAGGGAAACAAGGGAATAGATGGCTGGGGTGTAGGAAGGAACTGCAGATGCTGGTTTACACCGAAGATAGACACAGAATGCTGGAGTAACTCAGCGGGACAGGCAGCATCTCTGGAGAGAAGGAATGGGTGACGTTTCTGGTCGAGACCCTTCTTCAGACTGATGAGTGACGGGACCAACCATGCAAAGGGTTTGAAGTCTGATTATATACCCCAATTAAAGCACATTCATAATGCAGTGAGAAACAAGTTTATTACCGGCTAAAACAAAAGGTTAATACAAAGTTAATACCCGGGATGGCGGGACTGTCAACTGCTGCGAGAATGGAGCAGCTGGGCTTGTACACTCTGGAGTTTAGAAGGATGAGAGGGATCTCATTGAAACATATAAGATTGTTTAGGGCTTGGACACGCTAGAAGCAGGAAACATGTTCCCAATGTTGGGGGAGACCAGAACCAGGTGCCACAGTTTAAGAATAAGGAGTAAGCCATTTAGAATGGAGACGAGGAAACACTTTTTCTCACAGAGAGTGGTGAGTCTGTGGAATTCTCTGCCTCAGAGAGCGGTGGAGGCAGGTTCTCTGGATGCTTTCAAGTGAGAGCTAGATAGGGCTCTTAAAAATAGCGGAGTCAGGGGATATGGGGAGAAGGTAGGAACAGGGTACTGATTGGGGATGATCAGCCATGATCACATTGAATGGCGGTGCTGGCTCGAAGGGCCGAATGGCCTACTCCTGCACCTATTGTCTATTGTCTATTGTCTATTGTCTAAAACTAAGCTGTGGGGGGGAGTTTTTAAGTGTGTGTGTGTACCCGTCCACCCCAGTAACAGGACATTTGAGCCAAATCTGTTACTTTGTTAAACCGGGAAAAAAGGGAGGATGTAAAAGACTTCAGGCAAGTGAGGCAGGGGGGAGAGGAGATGTGTCAGAAACATTAACATCCTAAACATAAACGCAACGCAATGGAGAGTATCGGAAAGAAGAAGAGAACACATTGATGGCAATGGAACAAATTGTCTGTAAGAGCGGTTCATCACAGTGTGAGGAAAGATCTAATTAAAAACGAGATTAACTGTCGGTTCGATCATGCGCATGCAGTCTGCAGTGAAGCAGGGACTATGGGCAGTGGGGGAAGTAAGGAGGGTTACAGAGAAAGGACTGCAGTGAATCCGAGGCTGGCAATTATACATTCCTGCGGTGGGGAGAGGAGAAAAGAATCGTAGACTCTCTTGCCCAGAGTTGAGGAATCGAGGACCAGAGGACATAGGTTCAAGGTGAAGGGAAAAAGATTTAATAGAAATCTGAGGGATAACTTTTTCACATACAGTGGGTGGTGGGTGTATGGAACGAGCTGCCAGAGGAGGTAGTTGAGGCTGGGACTATCCCAACGTTTAAGAAACAGTTAGACAGGTACATGGATAGGACAGGTTTAGAGGGATATGGACCAAACGCAGGCAGGTGGGACTAGTGTAGATGGGGCAGGTTGGCCGGTGTGGGCAAGTTGGAACGAAGGGCCTGTTTGCGGGCTGTATCACACTATGGCTCTGACAATGAGTTAATGGCCGCGGACAGAGCTATAACGATAAAAATAGAGGCGATATGGATCAAGGTAATAGATAATAAAGGATCAATGACACTAATGGGTGTAGTCTACAAACTGTCTGAAATCAGAAGAGAGGGGGAGATATAGCTTAAAAATCACTCTGATGTTAGCTCTCCCCATGGTAACATATTTATAAGTTCTAGGAGCAGAATTAGACCATTCGGCCCATCAAAAGATGCATAATTGTGAAAACGCACACCTCCAGATTCAGGGACAGTTTCTTCCCAGCTGTTGTCAGGCAACTGAACCATCCTACCACAACCAGAGAGCAGTGCTGAACTACTATCTACCTCATCGGTGACCCTCGGACTATCCTTTTGCTGGCTTTACCCTGCACTAAACATTATTCCCTTATCATGTATCTATACGCTGTAAATGGCTCGATTGTAATCATGTATTGTCTTTCTGCTAACTGGAACAAAAGCTTTTCACTGTACCCCAGGAACACATGACCATAGATTAAACTGAGGGGCCGAGTGGCCTACTCCTGTTCCTAGTCTTGTGGCCTGATGTGTAATGACTACGGGAGACATTTTGCTTTTAGACCTCGACATGGGCAGTGATGAAGCAATGGAGAAGCAAAAGTCTTGAACTGTCTCGGCAATATCGACTGCAATATAATACTGGACATTACATATCTATAAAAAACGTAGGAATGACAACAAAAAATCAATAGAAAGAAATGATATTCAGGAACCTGGAACTGAATGCAGGAAGAGAAAATAGGCAACGTCTTTTCCCAGTGTGGAAATGTCAAAAACTGCAGGGCATAGATTTAAGGCGAGAGGGGCAAAGTTTAAAGAAGATCAGCGGGTCAGACAGCGTCTCTAGAGAATACAGATAGGTAACGGTTTGTGTCTTCATTCTGATGGAGATGGTTGGGGGGGGGGGTATGGTGGGGGGAGATGGTGGGGGGTGGGGGGGGGATGGTGGGGGGGGGAGATGGTGGGGGTGCGGGGATGGTGGGGATGGTGTGGAGGGGAATATGGTGAGTGGAGGGGTGGTAAGGGACTTAGATGTGGGTGAGGTTGGTTCCTGGACGCATTGGCAAGGAGGGGAAGTGATGGAAACACATACAGAGCAACAGTTCAGCGGCATTTAGACCGACATGTGAATGGGTTGGGAATAGAGAGACTGGACCATGTGCAGACAGACAGATTGACATCAGGGTCAGCACAGAGGTGTTTGGCCGAAGCACCTGCTCCTGTTGTGTGCTGGTCCATGTTTGATGGTTTACTGGGACCTTGTTGGTTGGAGGTTGAGAGCCTCTGGACTGTTCTGCGCCGATGCAGGGAGTTGTTTGTCTACCTGAGCCGGCAACTGGGGCACAATGGCGGTCAAGGTGGCGCAGCGGGTAGAGCTGCTGCCTCACAGCGCCAGAGACCCGGGTTCCATCCCGACTATGGGTGCTGTTTGTATGGAGTTTGTACGTTCTCCCCGTGACCTGCGTGGGTTTTCTCCGGGTGCTCCGGTTTCCTGCCGCACTCCAAAGACGTGCAGGTTTGTAGGTTAATTGTTTTTTTTAATGTGAATGCAAATCGCCCCTAGTGTGTCGGATAATGTAATGGGCCTGTCCAACACAGGCGATTATACAGGCGACTGCCGCTGGTCGCCCGTCGGCTCGGACTCAATGGGCTGAATAGCAGCTCGCCGATTCTTGTTTTCAGAACTGTATCGATGACAATGCCCTGAGAAAGAGAGAGAGAGGGGTCAGAGAGAGAGGGGTCAGAGAGAGAGGGGCAGCTTTGGAGAGCAGGAGTATCTTTGTAGATGGAACAGTAGTAAATCCATTGTAAGTCCATTGGCCAGCCACTGCAAGAGGAACAGTCTATTGTAATTATATTAGCCGAATCAATGTCTTGTCTCTTTGGAAATTGCATCTCGCTGTAGGATGGTAATGTCAGTTGTTTGCTGTGGTGTTGGTGATGAATATTTTTTTGATGTGGACAGCTTTGCTCTGGTTTGCAGCACTGGGCTGCTACCATCTGCCGCTCGGAATGAAACATACAGGGGCGGGGAGCGGAGCATCACCGTCTGGTCTCCACCACACTGTCTCCCAGATACACAATCCCTTTCTCTCAATCTATTAGACTGGGTCTGCTTCGTGTTCTCATTATAAATGTTTTCAATGCAAACAATTTATCATCCGGAAGAATTGTGTTCATAAATCATAACTAGTACAAAGAAAGGTGATTCATGTGTGCAGTCCACACTGCTGGCTGGCGGGAAGTGATACATTAACTCTGTAGCACGCAGTGCCATTGTCCCAGTCGACAGCTGGGATGACTACTGCCTATTGATGTCCACAGCGAGAGAGCAGAGGCTGGCTAACACGCCTACAATATCTAGCCCAGTATCCACCTATCACTTACCAGATGTTCGGGTCATGAAACTTCACCTTCCTTTCCCTCTGTAGATGTTGCCTGACCTGCTGAGCATGGAAACAAACCCAACGACCCAACTTGCCCACACCGACCAACATGCCCCATCTACTCTAGTCCCACCTGCCTGCATTTGGCCCAGATCCCTCTATACCTGTCCTATCCATGTACATCTATCATCATTACATTTTGCATATCTTCCATCCATTTGTTCTATATCTCTCTACACCGCCCTCTATATCTACCTCGTTTCCTTTTCTCCTGACTCTCAGTCTGAAGGAGGGTCTCGACCCGAAACGTCCCCCATTCCTTCTCTACAGAGATGCTGCCTGTCTCGCTGAGTTATTCCAGCGTTTTGTATCGGTTTATCTTCGGTTTAAACCAGCATCTGCAGTCCCTCCGACACATGCACGTTCCCCCATGTGACCTGACGTGTAGAAGTCCTGGCTCTCTGCAGCCGGGTACACTGTTCAGTTCAGTTTATTGCCACGTGTACTGAGGTACAGTGAAAAGCTTCTGTTGCGTGCTAACCAGTCAGCGGAAAGACAATACATGATTACAATCGAACCGTTGATACATAATAAGGGAATAACGTTTAGTGCAAGGTAAAGCCAGTAAAGTCCGATCAAGGACAGTCCGAGGGTCACCAATGAGGTAGATAGTAGTTCAGCACTGCTCTCTGGTTGTGGTAGGATGGTTCAGTTGTCTGATAACAGCTGGGAAGAAACTGTCCCTGAATCTGGAGGTGTGTGTTTTCACACTTCTGTACCTCTTGCCCGATGGGAGAAGGGAGAAGAGGGAGTGACCGGGATGAGACTGGTCCTTGATGATGCTGCTGGCCTTGTTGAGGCAGCGTGAGGTGTAGATGGAGTCAGTGGAAGGGAGGTTGGTTTGTGTGATGGTCTGGGCTGCAGCAACAATTCACTGCAAGCGTCGGTGAGCTGCTATCAAACATCGGTTTAAAGGGATGGGGGCCTCTTGAGAACAATGGGCGGATGAGTTATGTTGTTGTAACCATGCAGCATTTGCTCATTTCCTTCTCTGCATTCACCCCTCTGGACTGGGATTGCTCTCTGAAGGCGTGTAATTCTACCCGCGTCACCAACACCTTCATTAACTGCAATACCACTCCAGAAGGCAACTAGGCTGCTTGCCTCTAATTACATTGAAGCCTCTGATGTTATCCACCCCTTCCCTGGAATCCTCTCTCTGACCAATAACTGTACACAGGCACATTTTGCACTAAGTTTGAATTAAGCTTATTTACTTCAGAAAAATTCAAACAAATAACTAATGTGGATGAACAAGAAATCCTCTCTGTGGCTCTTGGACTGTAAAGCAATAAAAGGTGGTTATTTCGTGCTGAGATTGTTCTCTGTGGGAAAGTCCAACACGTACAGCATATTTATAGCGGTTTCCATCAGTGTGGGATCTGCTGTCAAACTGGCCTCTTGACAATTGCCAGTGGCTCGGGCTCAGACACAGACTGCACCCCCTTCCACAATACTGGAACATGATCCCCATTAACTCTGTGAATGCCATCGATCTCTTTGGTCAGAGGGTGGTGAATCTGTGGAATTCTCTGCCACAGAAGGCTGTGGAGGTCACGTCAATAGATAGATTCTTGATTAGTACGGGTGTCAGAGGTTGGAGAAGGCAGGAGAGTGGGGTTAGGAGGGAGAGATAGATCAGCCACGATTGAATGGTGGAGTAGACTTGATGGGCTGAATGGCCTAATTCTGCTCCTATCCCTTATGGTCATGGCGGCACATCTGCTGAGGGAAACTACTCCAGACCAACATCTGAAACATGACGACAGAGAGAGGATAGCACAAGGTAGACAGGACGAATGGCCGCAGGAAGGGGGTTGTGGATGTGGAAATGGGGGGATGGGGAGCTTGGAGGGGAGAGGGGGATGGGGAGAGGAAGGGGGAGGGGGATGGGGAGGGGGGATGGGGAGATGGGGAGGGGGGATGGGGAAGGGGGATGGGGAGGATGGAGGAGGGTAGGGATGGGAATGTTGTAATCTTGTTACCTGCAATGTCCACTCCTACAGTATTCACATTCTCACCTTGGTTCAAAAAGATTTAAGAAACCTGAGGATTTAAACTCAGGAGTCCTTGCAATATTATTGATGACGAAGGCACTTCCAGTCTTATTGCACTTAGCATATTAATCAGGAAGCTGGGGATAAGATTAATTAATTGGTTGTAAATAATTAAAAAGACATAAATGGCTGGCAATGGGTTCAACTCGGCTGTAATGAGATTTTGACATCAGATGAGCCGATAAGTTAAGGAGGATAGTTACGTTAGTTTAATTGAAATTGATGTCCTTTTGCCATGTGAAAATTCCCCAAAATGACAGCTAAATATTGTTCCCTGGCAACACCAATGTCTCCTTCTGTTCCCTTTCAGGTGAGGGGGGGAGATGATGGAGGTGGTGGGGATGGGATGGTGGGGGTGAGGTTGGTGGGGAGAATGCAGACGTTTGGGATGGGGGTGACGGTAGAGTTGATGGGGAGAGTGGAGATGGCTGGGATGGTGAAATGAAGATCATACGGTCATAAGTAACAGGAGCAGCATTAGGCCATTCGGCCCATCGGGTCCCCACCATTCAATCACGGCTGATCTATCTCTCCCTCCTAACCCCATTCTCCTGCCTTCTCCCCATAACCCCCGACACCCGCACTAATCAAGAATCTGTCTATCTCTGCCTTAAAAATATCACTGACTTGGCCTCCACAGCCGTCTGTGGTTGAGATGTTGAAGGTGATGGCGATGATTGAGTTGGTGTAGATGGCGGATGTGGTTGGGATGGTGATGTTGATGGGGGAAGTGGTTGCTGCCCTGATGTTCACACGGTGAAGATCTGTTGTAAGTACCTCCCCATCACCTCCCCTCCCTCTCCCTCTCTTTCCACCCCCTCCCCCCTCCCTCTCCCCCTCTCTCTCTCCCCCCTCTCTCTCCCTCTCTCTCCCCCTCCTCCTCTCTCCTCTCCCTCTCCTCCCTCTCTCCCCCTCTTCTCTCCCCCTCTCCCCCCCTCTCTCTCCCATCCTCTCTCTCTCCCCCTCTCCCCTCTTTCCCACCCCTCTCTCCTCTCTCCCCCCTCTCTCCTCTCCCTCTCCCATCCTCTCTCTCCCTCTCTCCCCTCTTCCTCACCCCTTTCCTCCTCTCCCATCCTCTCTCTCTCTCTCTCCCTCTCCATCTCCTCTCCCCTCTTTCCTCCCCCTCTCCTCTCTCCCCCTCTCCCCCTCTCCCCCTCTCCTCCCTCTCCCCCCCTCTCCCCCTCTCCCCCTCTCCTCCTCTCCCCCTCTCCCACCCTCTCTCTCCCTCTATCCCCCTCTCCCCCTCTTTCCCCAGTGGGGGGGGGGGGGGGGGGCTTGTGGCAGATATACAGGGGGAGTGGGTGCCCATGAGCAGGAGTGAACGGTGCTTCCTCCAGCCGTGAACAGGAGAGTGCTTGACGCTGAGCTTCTTGCTGTGGGCAGTTACAGAGCAACAGTATCGGTGCCTCCCATGAAGCAGGGAGAGAACGGCAGACCCACGTTTGACATTCTTGTTTGAGCTAATTATCTGTTCACTGACTATGTAAACCTGCTCCAAACACTGGTGTAATGAGATGTATTTGTTTATTTATTTCTGTGGGTGGACCCTGGTCATGAAGATAAGCAGCAGAAGGACTACTGACAGGTAATTGGAACATTTATGGCTATAAAGGACTCAATTGAAGTGCCACAAATGGATGGAACAAAGAGCCCTGGCCTGTTGGGTATAACTGGCAAGAGAACACTCTCAATCTTCAGCAGCGAGCCAGAGAAGGCCAAAGTTGCCAGAGGTCAGCGTGAGCGGCAACAAACGCAATAATACTGAGATAATAGGCAGGTTAATCCATCTTTAAACAGCATAGTGGATAGGAAATGTTGGCAGCGAGAGGTTCACTGTCTCTGTCTCTGTCTCTGTCTGTCTCCCTGCAGTACAAGAGTTATATTACACCGAAGACAGACACAAAAAGCTGGAGTAACTCAGCGGGTCAGGCAGCATCTCTGGAGTAAAGGAATGGCCGACGTTTTGGGTCGAGACCTTCTTCAGACTGAGAGTCGAGTAAAGGGAAACGAGAGATATAGTCGGTGATGCAGAGAGATATTGAACAATGAATAAAAGATCAGCATTAAAAGTAATGATGATAAAAGAAGCCTGACTTTTAGTTAGCTGTGGGCTTGGTGAGTCTCATTGTCTGTAACTTGTTTTCACCTAGGCCACATCTAACATTGGCCTGTTTCCTTTATCATCGTTACTTATTTACGTATCTTTCATTCATTTGTTCATTATCTCTCTACATCACCATCTATATCTCTCGTTTCCCTCCCCCTGACTCTCAGTTTGAAAAAGGGTCTCGACCCTAAACGTCACCCATTCCTTCTCTCCAGAGATGCTGCCTGTCCGGCTGAGTTACTCCAGCACTTTGTGTCTATCTTCGGTTTAAACAGCATCTGCAGTTCCTTCCCACACACCTCCCTTCCATCGACTCCATCTACACCTCACGCTGCCTCGGCAAAGCCAGCAGCATCATCCAGGACCAGTCGCACCCCGGCCACTCCCTCTTCTCCCCTCTCCCATCGGGCAAGAGGTACAGAAGTGTGAAAACGCCCACCTCCAGATTCAGGGACAGTTTCTTCCCAGCTGTTATCAGGCAACTGAACCATCCTGGCACAACCAGAGAGCAGTGCTGAGCTACTATCTACCTCATTGGTGACCCTCGGACTATCCTTGATCGGACTTTGCTGGCTTTACCTTGCACTAAACGTTATTCCCTTACTATGTATCTGTACACTGTGAAAGGCTCGATTGTAATCATGTATTGTCTTCCCGCTGACTGGTTAGCACGCAACAAAAGCTTTTCGCTGTACCTCAGTACACGTGACAATAAACTGAACTGAACTGATGTCGATCCACCTGTCCGAGAACGGTCTCTCTGGGGGATATGGGGGCTGGCGAGGAGTGTTAGCCTGACTCAGGCGGTGATGAAGAGCTCTGCACAACGCGAACTAGCTCCGAGCCAAGGTAAATAAATGTACACTGACGGATTGAAGGAGAAAATGCATTGTTTCCCCAGGGCAGTGACGTTTCTCACTTTGATCAGTAAAACATTTAAAAAACCAAAGATGTCGACTGCAAAAGGAGCGGGAGAGAGGGGGAGAGAGATAGAGTGGCAGGTGGAGTAATAGGCAGCTTGACAAGGACAGGGAAGGTCAACCATCTCTGCATTCCCTTCACAGCCGGCAAAGAAGGAAAATAATTCTCCAACTCTTTGCAAGTTCAAACATATCGCGGAATCAATAAATGTCAGAGGAGGGGAAGGTAGTGTTTCCCTTACTAATGAGACAGATGAATGCCCGGCTGGAAATCCTAGCTCCGTCTCACATGACGAGCGAGCAAGAAGCGCTGTGTGTCTGGAATGTTCTCTTGTGATGCATGGCCAGCTGCCTGTTTGATTGCGATGAACTAGAAATGACTGCAACCTCTGGAATTCACAAAGTCTAATGTTGTTAGCTTTGTTTCAGCGCCCAGCCAAGGAATGCCAAGTCCAATCTTAATCACCGACTGGGAATCTGACTTATAGGATAGTTTTTCTCTGAATTCTGAATATAATTCCAGTCTGGCCACCCATTCAGCCAGTCGACTGATAATTACTTGAAAACACACATGTCAGGGAGGTTCCTGAGTCAATCTGCAGCTGACCACCTCTGCAAATGACCTGGGATGCTCTGCCCATTCACCCGTCACTCTTAGAACAGTACAGTACAGCACAGCAACAGGCCATTCGGCCCACAATGTCTATGCTGAGCATGATGCCAAGCTAATTCTATCTCACAGGTATAAAAACAAGGAACTGCAGATGCTGATTTGCATAAAAATGACACCAAGTGCGGGCGGGATGGTGGTGCAGCGGGTCGAGCTGATGTCTCACAGCGCCAGTGACCAGGGTTCGTTCCTGACTACGCTTGCTGTCTGTACGGAGTTTGTACCTTCGGGTGGATTTACCCCGGGTGCTCCAGTTTCCACCCACACTCCAAAGACGTGCAGGTTTGTCGGTTATTTGGCTTGTTATAAATATAAATTGTCCCTAGTGTGTGTAGGATAGTGGTAATGTGCGGGGATCGCTGGTCGGCGCCGACCCAGTGGGCTGAAGGGCCTGTTTCGGTGCTGTATCTCTAAACTAAACTAAGTGGTGGAATAACTGGGTGGGTGAAGCCGGGTCTCTGGCGGTGTAAGGCAGCAACTCTACCGCTGGGACACCGTGCTTTAGTTGTTCACGGGTGTTTTTGTTGCCTCCGTCACTGTTGCTCCTGAATGCTGTTGTGCTGGTTGCCGGGTTGGTAGTGTGTGGATCTCTGGCCCTGTCTTGCTGGAGCAGTCATCCACCATATACAACATGGGAGGTGGGAAGGGCTGTCCCTGTACCTACATGACCATGCAGTTCAGAGGCAAATGGTTTTAATGCTCTGGGGTGTTCTGCAGAAGGAAGGTAATGAATAAGTAATCACATTTTATTGATGGCTGAGCAGTTGTTTCTTTGGCTGCGTTGGCGTTTGCTCGATGCTCACAGTGCTCCCCCAACCCCGTGCTCTCTCACACATGTATTATTGAAGCCAAGGCCAGGCAAGGCCACTCACAGCTCAGGTCCCACCATTTACACCACACTGCTTCAGCTGGCAAGTATGTACTCCAGGTACAAAGTGCAGATGCTGGCTGGTACGCAGAAAGACACAAAGCATCTGAAGTAGGATCTCCACCTGAACATCACCTATCTATGACCTCCAGAGATGCGGCCTGACTCGATGACTTACTCTACCATACACATACTAGAGACAATTTTACAACTACAAGCCTGTACTTCTTTGGAGTGTGGGAGGAAACCGGAGGAACCCACGCAGTCACAGCGAGGACGTACAAACTCTGAAGATAGACACAAAATACTGGAGTAACTCAGTGGGACAGGAAGCATCCCTGGAGAGCAGGAATGGGTGATGTTTCGGGTCGAGACTCTTCTTCAGACTGAGAATCGTTGACATGGCCTCCACCATCTTCTGTGGCAAAGAATTCCACAGATTCACCACCCTCTGACGCAAGACATTCCTCCTCATCTCCTTCCTAAAGGAACGTCCTTTAATTCTAAGGTTGTGACCACTGGTCGTAGACTCTCCCACTAGTGGAAACATCCTCTCCACATCCACTCTATCCAGGCCCTTCACTACTCGGTAAGTTTCAACAGGGTCAAATATAATCTATGTGATGAGCAATACGAAGATAGACACAAAATGCTGGAGTAACTCAGCGGGACAGGCAGCATCTCTGGAGAGAAGGAATGGGTGACGTTTCGTGACGAGACCCTACTTGAGACTGACGTGAGGGGCGAGGGAGTTACATAGATAAGGGAGTGTGAAGGCAGGAGAGTGAAGTCAGGAGGGAGAGATAGCCATGATTGAATGGCGGAGTAGAGTAGACTTGATGGGCCGAATGGACTAATTCTGCTCCTATTCCTAATGACATGAAGGCATGAAAACAGGGCCAAAGGAATGGAGATGAAGGGAAATGTAGACTGGATCATAGTTGGGCTCAAGGGGCAACGCCAGCTGAATGTTCCTGCATTAATAAACTGCGGACTATTACCCACACTCGCAAGACGGCGCGTGGGCGAGTGGCAGAGATGGAGTTTGATGTGATTGAGGAGTTTGGCATTTTCTCTCCTACTTACAGCAGCTCGTTAGTTGCTGAAGGGCGGCTGGTGGAGTTAATAGAGAGGCTGAGGAAGCCTATTAGAGTGTTTAGCCTGGCAGCCTGTCTGTTTGCACAGCGTAAACACTGAGCAGTTCAAGGTGAGCAGTTGTAACATTACTGCCGTTAGATATTATTGGATCAATATAAATCATCAACATGGCTACATAAATCAATAGAAGTACTGAAGTGGCTCAGACTCACAGACTGCATCAACTCAACAATTATTCCGCATCTGGGTCAGAAATTTCAATCCAATATCTGATCCAAAACACAGTTATCAAATGTGGAGAAAATAGTGAATTATGTTTTATACAGAAGTACTGTTTTACCTTAATAATGTCATAGAAATAAACTGCATGTGCTGGCAGGCTGGAGATCGAGACAAAATGCTGGGGTAAGTCCGTTCTTTCAAACTGAAGAAGGGTCTCAACTTGAAACGTCACCTATCCATGTTCCCCACAGATGCTGCCTGACCCGCTGAGTTACTCCAGCACTCTGTGAAACGTCACCTATCCATGTTCTCCACAGATGCTGCCTCACCCGCTGAGTTACTCCAGCACTCTGTGAAACGTCACCTATCCATGTTCTCCACAGATGCTGCCTGACCCGCTGAGTTACTCCAGCACTCTGTGAAACGTCACCTATCCATGTTCTCCACAGATGCTGCCTGACCCGCTGAGTTACTCCAGCACTCTGTGAAACGTCACCTATCCATGTTCTCCACAGATGCTTCCTGGCCCTGGACTAACTCAGTGGGTCAGGCAGCATTTCTGGAGAACATGGATAGGTGATGTTTCGGGTCGAGACCTTTCCTCAGACTGATCCAGACTTATGTCCATCTTTTGTTTTTCCTGCCTATTTTCCTGACTTCAGAGATATAGTGCAAAAACAGACCCTTCGGCCCACCGAGCCGGCACCGACCAGCGATCACTCCATACACGAGCACTATCCTACACACTAGGGACAATGTACCGAAGCCAATTAACCTACAAACCTGTACGTCTTCGGGATGTGTTACAAAACTGAAAACACCCGGAGAAAACCCGCGCGGTCACGGGGAGAACGTGCAAACTCCTTACAGACAGCACCGGTAGTCAGGATTGAACCCGGATCTCTGGCGCTGTGAGGCAGCAGCTCTACCCGCTGCATCACTGAGCCGCCCTTATATTCCTCCAGTAACAACTTTCCCAACGTTGTCGACTGAACTACTATCTACCTCATTGGTGACCCTCGGACTATCTTTGATCGGACTTTGCTGGCTTTACCTTGCACTGAATGCTATCCCCTTATCATTTATCTATACACTGTAAATGACTCGATTGTAGTCATGTGTTGTCTTTCCGCTGACTGGTTAGCACGCAACAAAAGCTTTTCACTGTACCTCGGTACACGTGACAATAAACTGAACTGAACTGATCTTGCCCAACTTTTCAACTCCTTCCTGCTCACTGGAATATCTGGAGCAGATTCCTTCTATGTTGCGAATCATACTTGGTGAATAAAATGTGATTCTGATTCTGATTCTAAGAAATGGTGTTGAGTTCCTGTCTGCTCCATTCATAGAAACATAGACAATAGGTGCAGGAGTAGGCCATTCGGCCATTCGAGCCAGCACCGCCATTCAATGTGATCATGGCTGATCATCCAGAATCAGTACCCCGTTCCTGCTTTCACCCCATATCCCTTGATTCCTTTAGCCCTAAGAGCTAAATCTAACTCTCTCTTGAAAACATCCAGTGAATTGGCCTCTGCTGGCTTCAGTAGTGGAGAATTCCACAGATTCACAACTCTCTGGTTGGCTCGAAGGGCCGAATGGCCTACTCCTGCACCTATTGTCTATTGCCTATTGTCTCTGGCTGAAAATTTTTTTCCTCGTCTCAGTCCTAAATGGCCTACCCCTTATTCTTAAATTGTGTGACCCCTGGTTCTGGACTCCCCCAACATGGGGAACATTTTTCCTGCATGAACATTCCAACTGGAACTCTCCGGGAAAGCTGTTTACCCAAGGTGTCTCCAACTACGCCTCCTTTGTGTTAGTGCTGAGCCTAGCTCTACAGCGAGACCTATTGTTGATTGAGGTTGAAGCATTCCCCACTGCAGAGCTAAAGATAAACGATGTTTTCCTTGTTGGGCTCGCTGTTTCAGAGCTGGTCAAAATGAAGCTTTCAATCAGGCTGGTGTCAGTGGGTTGCTCAGTCTGCTCCGTGCCCCAGCCTGTGGAGCAGGGCTTTCAGCAGCTTGCTGGTTGCTGTGGAAATATCTGCTCCTGCCTGCACCAGGGAGGATGTTGTACGTAGGTGGGTCCAGTTTCTGCCGTACAGCGTCAGAGACCTGGCTTCCATCCTGACCATGGGCGCCTATTTTAGTTTGCAATAGTTTAGAGATACTTGTGCAGCTCATAACACAATTGGTATGAGCATTGTTTAGTTGGTCTGAAGAAGGGTCTGGACCCAAAACATCACCCATTCCTTCTCTCCAGAGCTGCTGCCTGTCCCGCTGAGTTGCTCCAGCTTTTCATGTCAATCTATTGTCTAGTTTAGTTTAGAGATACAAAGGAGAAACAGGCTCCACTCTGTATCTCTAAACTAAACTAACCTAAAGTAAACAGTATATGTCCCAGATAGAACATTAAAGTGGCTCCCACATCAGCAAAAGACAATGTTAACAAAAGACTCCACAAATCCCCACAGTGGGGCACTAGGGGTGGAAGGCCGAGCGGGGAACGGCAGGGGAGGTATCACATCTCCAGATTCAGGGACAGTTTCTTCCCAGCTGTTATCAGCAACTACAGAGCGGTCCTGAACTTCTAGCTACCTCATTGGTGACCCTCGGGCTATCTTTGATTGGACTTTGCTGGCTTTACCTTGCACTCAATATTATTCCCTTTATCATGGATCTCTAGATGCTAAACGGCTCGATTGTAATAATGTATTGTCTTTCCGCTGACTGGTTAGCACTAACAAAGGCTTTTCGCTGTACCTCGGTACATAGTGTGGCGCCACCTGGTGGTTAGGCCACTGACTGGGCGAACCCTCGGCACTAGGACTGGCAGGGTTTGGGGGGAAGAAGTCGTCACGCGGTTTAGTGGTGGGCCCACATATATATATATATATAGAACTCTGGGAGGACCCTCCCCAGTCACGTGTGCGAACTGTTCTCTGTTTAACACAATAAAGATCGCTTTGTTTCACAACACATGTCTCGCTATATTGGTGACCCCGACGAACCAAAATGGTTATTTTGGATTTGAATGATGGACGCAGCCAACCCCAGCTACCCGAAGTTGCCGACAATCCAGCCCAGCAGAACGCTGTCTCTCTTAACTTAACCTGCCCGTGTTGTGGACATCGCAGCCCCAAGTGTGGTTCCAGCAGGCCAAAGCCCAGTTCCATAATAGGTACTATTATGTCTGAAGAAGGGTCTTGACCCGAAACGTCACCTACTCCTTTGCTCCATTCCCCAGGTGCTGCCTCACCCACTGAGTTTCTCCAGCAGTTTTGTTCACCTTCGATTTTACCAGCATCTGCACAGTTCCTATTATTTGGTCGGCGCGCTGGGTCGGGAGACAGCCGGTCGCCTGGTGCATCAACTATGCGACCGGCGCCACCAGCTGAGGACAATGCGAGGGCCGCAAAGCGCTTCTGCGTACCTTCGGGCTCAGCCGCCGTGACGGAGCGGCACGGCTCGGCGATCGCCAGCCGTCGGTGCACATGAGCGAATGCTCACTCTGACGGACGGTCATCAGCCCTGTCTCCTGGTTGAACACTCAGCCTTTCTGGAGCAGATGCCGGATGACAAAGGACAATGTGGACCTGGCGTGGGGGAATTGTTCGGGGGGGGGGGGGGGGGGAGGGACAAAATGGGGAGGCGGCGTGCTTTGTAACCTTGTCAGTGCCGTAGGTGAGCGCTATTTGTGTACATTGTGTACGCAAGCAAAGAATCTCGCTGTGTCTGATCATATGTGCAATAAAGTATTCCTGAATCAATGATTTAGTTATGAATGAGGCCTTTCCTCAAGTGTCTCACATCCTGTGAATCTCAATGGCCATACACCCGCCCTGGGCTGAAATATCGTCAGCTTGTAGACCTGTCGAGTATGCAGGTCGATACATCTCTCATTCATGTCTCCTCTGCCCAGGGGACGAGCCTGCGTCTGTTTGTTCGTTAAATCCTGTGAAGGTTCTGTGTACACGGCAGCCAGACAACACTTGCTTAGCTTTTTCTTTTTTCCACTTTTATTTTAATTTGAATATAATTCTATCGTATTGTATCGGATCCTATCCTTGCACTACCCCACTTCAACGTGTTCTGGGCTCCCCTGTGATCTGTTGCTTGCTGTGTCTAGGGTCTACACCCCCTCTCTATAAGTGATAGGAGCAGAATTAGGCCATTCGGCCCATTAAGTCATCTCCGCCATTCAATCATGGATGATCTATCTCTCCCTCCTAACCCCATTCTCCTGCCTTCTCCCCATAACCCCTGACACCCGTACTAATCAAGGATCTATCTATCTCTGCATTACAAGTATCCTTTGACTTAGCCTTCACAGCCTTCTGTGGCAATTAATTCCACAGATTCACCAACCTCTGACTAAAGAAATTCCTCATCTCCTTTAATTCAGAGGCTAAGATCTCTAGTCCTAGACTCTCCCACTAGCGGAAATTCCTCTCCACATCCACTCTATCCAAGCCTTTCACTATCTGGTACATTTCAATGAGGTCCCCCCTCATTCCTCTAAACTCCAGAGCCATCAAATGCCCATCGTATGTTAAACCACTCATCCCTGGGATCATTCTTCTACCCTCTGGGCCCTCTCCAGAGCCAGCACATCCTTCCTCAGATATGGTGCTCAAAATTGCTCACAATACTCCAAATGCGGCCTGACCAGCAACTCAGCATTACATCCCTGTTTGTGTATTCTAAGCCCTCTTGAAATAAATTCTAGCTTTGCATTGCAAAAGGCAGCTCGTTCCATACACCATCCAGTTCCTATTAAATCTGTTCCATCTCACCTTAGACCTATGTCCTCTGGTTCGCGAATCCGCTACTCTGGGAAAAAGACTGCATCCACCCGATCCATTCCTCTCATGATTTTATACACCTCTATAAGATGTCCCCTCAGCTTCCTGCGCTCCAAGGAATAGAGTCCCAGCCTGCCCAACTTCTCCCTGTAGCTCAGGCCCCTTGAGTCCTGGCAACATCCTCATAGATCTTCTCTGCACCTTTCATTGAATCAAACACTGCGATATTCTTTTCTCTGGGAACTTTATTTCTTTGCTTGATCTGTCGATGGTTTATAGTTTCAGCAGAGTCGTGAATAACGGAATCTCACCTCAGACAACCACAGCTCTGACAATGCTCCTGTACACTGTTCTTCCTTTGCTGCTGTGGACTAATTGTTCAACTGTCCTTTCATAGAAAGAGCGTGGGCTGTTGCTGGCTGTGTCTGTAAACTCCTTGTTTAGTTTTTAGTTTAGAGATCCAGTGTGGAACCAGGCCCTTCAGCCCACCAAGTCTACACCGACGAAAACATATAAAATTATAAACGGACTGGACAAGCTAGATGCAGGGAAAATGTTCCCAATGTTGGGCGAGTCCAGAACCAGGGGGCCGCACTTGGAATAAAGGGGAGGCCATTTAAGACTGAGGTGCGAAAAAACGTTTTCACCCAGAGAGTTGTGAATTTGTAGAATTCCCTGCCACAGAAGGCAGTGGAGGCCAAATCACTGGATGGATTTAAGAGAAAGTTAGATGGAGCTCTAGGGGCTAGTGGAATCAAGGGATATGGGGAGAAGGCAGGCACGGGTTATTGATTGGGGATGATCAGCCTTGATCACAATGAATGGCGATGCTGGCTCGAAGGGCCGAATGGCCTCCTCCTGCACCTATTTTCTATGTTTCTATGTTTCTATAACTAGCGATCCCCGGACACTAACACTATCCTACACACTAGGGACAATTTATATTTACACCAAGCCACAATAACCAAACTGTCTGTTGACTTTCATGCAAGAATTTCATTGTCCTATCTGGGCCACATGACAATTAACTCTCTTGACTCTTGATCTGTGCGTCAGAGCGATGCCGTGTACACCGTTCCCACCAGCCCTGCCTTGTGAAGCCATTTCCATCTCCATCTCATGGTTTGGTTTCTCCTTTGATGAATTCCGAAACTTTCCGATCCTCGAGCACATTACAAGCCTTTGCCTTTGATGTCAGACTATCTCTAACTTTGCTTCAAGACCACAGAGAGACCACTTTCCCTGCTGGCTGTTTAGACCGGAAGGGATGTGCATCCTTGGGAACAAGATATAAACTGCAATGTCGCCAGTGCTGTCATGCCTTAATACCATTTCCAAATCAGCCGCAGACATCTCATTGAAGAGTCTTCTTTATTCATAGTTAACACCGCGGTTTCAGAAGGAACTTAAGGCTCCTTAATAAACTATACTTGTATCACCATCAGTGTTCTTAAAAGTCTCCTTAACAACCAGATCATTAGCTGAACTTTTTCTCATTAGATAATAGCAATTTAAACCAGTCTTTTAATTTAGTTTAGTTTAGTTTAGAGATACAGCACGGAAACAGGCCCTTCGGCCCATCGGGTCCGTGCTGCCCAGCGATCCCCGCACACTAACACTATCCTACACACACTAGGGACAATTTGCATTTACACCAAGCCAATTCACCTACAAACCTGCAGGCTTTGGAGTGTGGGAGGAAACCGAAGATCTCAGAGAAAACCCACGCAGGTCACGGGGAGAACGTGCAAACTCCGTACAGACAGCACCCGTGGTCAGGATGGAACCCGGGTCGCCGGCGCTGCAAGTTCAGTAAGGCAGCAGCTTACCGCTGGCCCACCATGGCCACCCAAGCCCCAATGGTTCCTCAACATGCATGAGGCACGGTGGCACAGCCGTTAATTTGGCTCCGTTAAAAATTGTAAATTGTCCCCAGTGTGTAGGATAGTGCCAGTGTACAGGGATCGCTGGTCGGCACAGACTTGGTGGGCCGAAGGGCCTGTTACCGCTCTGTATCTCTAAACTAAGCTAAACACCTTCTCCCTACTAACAATGATCGATTCTACATTTGCCTTGATCTCCATTCCCTTTGTCCTGTTTTCTCACCTTACACTTCCTTATCTATACACTTCCTTAGATAGAATGATAATGCTGGAGTAACTCAGTGGGCGAGGCAGCATCTCTGGAGGGAAGGAATGGGTGATGTTTTGGGTCGGGACCCTTCTTCAGACTTTACACTTCCTTATCTATGTACAGCCTACTCCCCTGACATCAGTGTAAAGAAGGGTCTCGACCCGAAACGCACCCATTCCTTCTCTCCAGAGATGCTCCCTGTCCCGCTGATTTACTCCAGCTTTGTGTCTATAAACAACGTCTCAGCTGCCTCCACCATGTGAGGAAACTCCAGCCTCTGAACCTGATGCCACCAGATACCTGAGAGTCCCAGATCCCTACATCCCACCCCCGCCCCACCTCACACCATCACCACCAACTCAACTCCAACGCCCAGCTGCACCAAATGCAGAGTTTGCCCACTTACCTGCAGGGCTGCACAGGTGTGCGGGGAGGTCACCTGCCGAGAGAACCTCCCGTCTCAGGTGTGGGGAGGCCACGGTGAGATTGTAATCTTGTACAGAGTGTAGGGTCAACATGAAGCCGCCGGACAGGCGAGACACGGTCCGCGGCGAGAGAGCAGGTGGCCGTGGTTACTCTGGACACGAGTCCCTTCGGCCAAGAATGGTCTAAGCAGATCAGAACGTCAGTGGAGGAATCACCTTGAAGCAAGCTGCATCTCTGCTCACACCACTTTGATGTCACATTACAGCAGCATCCCGGAGCCTGACACATGTTCAAAGGCACTTTGATATAAATAATCATCTCGGCGAATTATGTGATTAATAACAGCACAAGAAAGTTGTACATCAGGTGTCTTTACTAAAAGGACACACTTTAAAAAAATTACATTGTACAAAACTATAAGATTTAAAACACCCTTATTTCAAATACAAAAAATGTTCTTGGTTTTTTTTTATAAAGAAGGAAAAAGCTGGAAATGGGGGAGTGGCGTGGAGTGCGGGCTTGTCCTTTCCAGCGACAGAGGTCTGTTATAATGTCCCGTAGAGTGGTCGTGGATGCAGAGACAGGGCAGAGGACGGGCAAGACGGTCTTTGGAGGAAAGAGTTATTGTCCACACTCGGTGGCAGGACAGCGAGTTAGATCCTCAACGTCCCGTGGAGAGATGAGACAGGTCGGTGTTAGTGCCCAGTCCACAAGCTGGGAAATTGGCTCAAAGTGCTGAATGAAGTCCCTATATCGTTGAGACTGAAGACAGACGCAAAAAGCTGGAGTAACTCAGCGGGTCAGGCAGCTTTTCTGGAGGGAAGGAACAGGTGATGATTCGGGGTCATAAATTCACAAGTTCTAGGAGAGAATTGGGCCATTCGGCCCATCAAGTCTACTCCACCATTCAATCATGGCGGATCTATCTCTCCCTCCTAACCCCATTCTCCTGCCTTCTCCCCATAACCACTGACACCCGTACTAATCAAGAATTCTTTTTATCTCTGCCATGACTAAAGGGATCAGGGGGTATGGAGAGAAGGCAGGTACAGGATACTGAGTTGGATGATCAGCCGTGGTCATATTGAATAGCGGTGCAGGCTCAAAGGGCCGAATGGCCTCCTCCTGCACCTATTGTCTATGTTTCTATGTTCTATGACGGCCTCCACAGCCTTTTGTGGCAATGAATTCCACAGATTCACCACCTTCTGACTAAAGAAATTCCTCCTCATCCACTTCCTAAAGGAACATCCTTTAATTCTGAGGCTGTGACCTTTGGTCCTAGACTCTCCCACTAGTGGAGACATCTTCTCCATCCACTCTATCCAAGCCTTTCACTATTTGGTAACTTACAATGAGGTTCCCCCTCATCCTTCTAACGTGTGAGTTTGCCCACGGCTGTGTTGATGAGGTGGATCGCTCCACGACAGTGAGTTAGTGCCGCTCTTTGGTGACCTCAACAGTCTGTGATAATCAAATCCATGTGCGCAGGTGAGTTACGACCGCTCGCATCAAGCGCGCATTCTCATCTTGAGCGCTCGTTCAAACTCACCAGCTGCCAGCTTCGATTTTCACTCAGATCTTTTTACGACAGTGAAAGTGAAAATGATGCTCGTAAACTATTTCCAAATAAACTTTCACGTTCCCTGGCTACCGTCTCCCACGCACACAATAAAATCCACATTCAGCTCGATAAAGACTTTACAGGTTAATTCTCGCATGAGCGTTACATCATGAGGGCTTTTTACGATCCTTTCCCCTCTTCCTTCAATGCTCCAGCCTGCAGCCCAGTCATCTCCAAACTAATCGATCCTATTTCAAGATTCTTCCAATGTGGTGGGGAAGACAGCGTGGAGAATGTGGTTCTACATCGGCCGATGTTCCTTCTGCGCAGTTTCCTTCAACTGCTCTCAGAGAAAGATCAGTGCGTGCTCGATACAGTGAGGCTCGCAGTCACAGGGTCGAACAGCAGAGAAACAGGCCCTTCGGCCCAACTCATCCATACTGACTGGGTTTTGTAACCGAGCCTTTGGCTACAGCCCCGCTACACCTTTACACCCGCCACACGGTGGCGCAGCGGTAGAGTCGCTGCCTTACAGCGCTTGCAGTGCCAGAGACCCGGGTTCAATCCCGACTACGGGTGCTGTCTGTACGGAGTTTGCACGTTCTCCCCGTCACCTGCGTGGGTTTTCTCTGAGATCTTTGGTTTCCTCCCACACTCCAAAGACGTGCAGGTTTGTAGGTTAATTGCCTTGGTGTAAATGGAAATAGTTCCTAGTGTGTGTAGGATGGGCAAGTTGGGCCGAAGGGCCTGTTTCCACACTGTATCACTCTATGACCAGGAGTACAAAATACTGGAGTAACTCAGGCAGCATCTCTGGAGAGAAGGAATGGGTAACGTTTTAGGTCGAGACCCTTCTTCAGACTGGCCAGTCCCGCTGAATTACTCCAGCTTTTTGTCTCTACGGTTTAAACCAGCATCTGTGGTTCCTTCCTACACGCCAAATCCTATGTCCTGTTTCTCCTCGTCACGCACTCTGCCTTAATCCCGATTAGTATTACTGGCCAAATTAGCATTTCCCCATGACATTTATGATCCTTTGGAAAATAAAAATAGTTGATAAAGCCTATGTGAGTAGTGGATGTCTGGTCTTTCAGCTGGTTGGTAATTGCAGTGTAATTGCTTGTTCATATTGGCCTCATTAGTATTCACTAGCTGTGAGCAGCCAGCGTATACCATCGCACGGGTAACCCCGTTCACTAATCGTGTGAAAGCAGTCGCTGGCAGCTCGCTGTGTGGGCTGAAGATTACATCCCTCCCCTACATCATTGTAAACAGAGGTTGGCCACAACCGGACTTGCATCTCTGTAGGACTTTAGTTTGGCCACGTTTGGAATGATGCGTGCAGTTCTGGTCACCCCATTACAGGAAGGATGTGGAGGCTTTGGGGACAGTGCAGAGGAGCTTTACCGAGCTTCATCTTGCACAAAATATTATTCCCCTTACTACTGAGCAGTGTAGGAAGGAACTGTAGATGCTGGCTTAAACCGAGGATAGAAAATGCTGGAGTAACTCAGCGGGATAGGCAGCATCTCTGGAGGGAAGGAATGGGTGACGTTTCAGGTTGAGACCCTTCTTCAGACCAAACTAAATAGCTACACAAGCTCTCTGCCTGGGGTCACAGAGTCACAGAGTGATACAGAGTGGAATCAGGCCCTTCGGCCCAACTTGCCCACACCGGCCAGCAGGTCCCACGTACACTTGTCCCACAATAAAGGATACTTTACCTGCCTGCTCTTGGTCCATATCCCTACAAACCTGACCTATCCATATACCTGTCTAACTGTTTCTTAATCGTTGGGATAGTCCCAGCCTCAACTACCTCCTCTGGCAGCTTGTTCCATACACCCACCACCTTTTGTGTGAAAAAGTTACCCCATAGATCCCTATTGAATCTTTTCCCTTTCACCTTGAACCTATGTCCTCTGGTCCTCGATTCCCCAACTCTGGGCAAGAGACTGTGTGCATCTACCCGACCTATTCCTCTCGTGATTTTATGCACCTACTTAAGTAACCCCTCATCCCTCCTGCGCTCCAAGGAATAGAGACCCCGCCTACTCCACCTCTCCCTGTAGCTCACACCCTCTAGTCCTGGCAATATCCTCGTAAATCTTCTGTGTAAACTGAGAGCTGGGAACAGAATGAGTGTTGGGAACAGAGGGGAGGAGATCACAGTGAGGAACAGTTTCTGTCTTGTTGGACAGGATGTCATTACCGATGTCAAATTAGAGCAAGTGTGGATTAATGGGAGCATTAATAGCAAAATGAAAGGCCAGATTACACGATGAACAGTGTCGTAGATATAACTGAAAGTTATTTATTAAAGTGACCATAAAACGATGTGTCCGTGCACTTGCTAACGACCTCACGGTGCAGTATGAATATTAATTATGGGCTGCTGCCTGAATTTCAATTCAAGACCTGGTGAAGTGACAATCCAAACTATTCTTCAGGGAGATTTATCTGCGGACTTTTTTTTCTCCGTTTTAATTTACTTCTGCTCCTGGTTACGACTCTCTGGAATGGCAGGGACTGGATAAAAGCTGTCCGTGATGAAGGCAGAGGTTTCCCATCACACAAACCAACCTCCCTTCCATTGACTCCGTCTACACCTCACGCTGCCTCGGCAAGGCCAGCAGCATCATCAAGGACAAGAGAGAGAGAGAGTGGGGGTGGGGGGGGGGGGAGAGACAGAGGCAGAGAGGGAGACAGAGAGAGAGAGGCAGAGACACAGAAGCAGAGACAGAGACAGAGAGGGATAGAGAGAGGGAGAGAGAGAGACAGAGAGAGAGAGAGAGAGAGAGATGGAGATAGAGAGAGGGAGACAGAGATGGAGATAGAGAGAGGGAGACAGAGAGAGACAGAGAGGGAGACAGAGAGACAGAGAGGAAAGACCAAGACATACAGTGAACTGAAATAAATCTGAACCTGGAAGTGTTTAGCAGCAGGTAATTATCTTTTATAAACACAACCAATGAAACAGAGCAGAGGCGACGAGTCCACGGTACAGGTTAGTGTGATGTGTCGAGGCAACAACTTGAATCTGACTTGTGATGGTTTATTCTGTGGAGTTCTGAGCCTGAGATCAGGGAGTGGGTGCTGCTGGTGCCAGAGTTTTGGGCGCCAGGATGGGGTGCCGGGATGGGGTGCTGGGATGGGGTGCTGGGATGGGGTGCTGGGATGGGGTGCTGGGATGGGGTGTGGGGATGGGGTGTTGGGATGGGGTGTTGGGATGGGGTGCCGGGATGGGGTGCTGGGATGGGGTGCCGGGATGGGGTGCTGGGATGGGGTGCCAGGATGGGGTGCTGGGATGGGGTGCCAGGATGGGGTGCCAGGATGGGGTGCTGGGATGGGGTGCTGGGATGGGGTGTTGGGATGGGGTGTTGGGATGGGGTGCTGGGATGGGGTGCTGGGATGGGGTGCTGGGATGGGGTGCTGGGATGGGGTGCTGGGATGGGGTGCTGGGATGGGGTGCCAGGATGGGGTGCTGGGATGGGGTGTTGGGATGGGGTGCTGGGATGGGGTGTTGGGATGGGGTGCTGGGATGGGGTGCCGGGATGGGGTGCTGGGATGGGGTGCTGGGATGGGGTGCTGGGATGGGGTGCTGGGATGGGGTGCAGGATGGGGTGCTGGGATGGGGTGCTGGGATGGGGTGCTGGGATGGGGTGCCAGGATGGGGTGCTGGGATGGGGTGTTGGGATGGGGTGCCAGGATGGGGTGCTGGGATGGGGTGCCGGGATGGGCAGGATGGGGTGCCCCACACTGTTCTCTGTCTGGCAGCAGAGTGAATCAACAAATTCTCACAAACAAAAAGAAAGACAAACACGACATGAAGATTATAAAGTGGAAACAAGGAACTGCAGATGCTGGTTTACAAAAAAAGACCCAAAGTTCTGGAGTAACTCAGCGGGTCAGGCAGCATCTGTGGAGAACATGGATAGGTGACGTTTCACAGAGTGCTGGAGTAACTCAGCGGGTCAGGCAGCATCTGTGGAGAACATGGATAGGTGACGTTTCAGGTCGGGTTTCTGGAGATACGGCACGGAAACAGGCCCTTCGGCCCACGGAGTCCATGCCAACCAGTGATCACCCCGTACTCTAACACTATCCTACACACTAGGGATAATTTACAATTAACCTACAAACAGGCCCTTCGGCCGAACTCATCCGTGCCAACCTAGACACTCCATAGAAACATAGAAAATAGGTACAGGAGTAGGCCATCCATTCGGCCCTTCGAGCCAGCACCACCATTCAATATGGCTGATCATCCAGAATCAGTACCCCGTTCCTGCTTTCTCCCCATATCCCTTGATTCCGTTAGCCCAAGAGCTAAATCTAACTTTCTCTTGAAAACATCCAGTGAATTGGCCTCCACTGCCTTCCTGTGGCAGAGCAGCAAGTACCATTGATTGGTGTTTGGCCCAAGCCCCTCTGACCCTCTTTATCCATGGATGGCACAGAAGATCAGTGTTGGAGCCACGTGTTTGTATGCTGGCAATGGATGGGCAAGTGGTCACAGAGTTGGAGCTGGTTGTAAATGGGAACTGTGATGCTGGCCAGAGACATCCATACTGCTTCTTGGCGTCTTGACATAGACAAGGTTGGCTCGGTGGCGCAGTGATAGACTCAGAGAGCCAGGTTCGATCCCGACTACGGGTGCTGCCTGTACGGAGTCTGTACGTTCTCCCCATGACCGTGAGGGATTCCTCCCACACTCCAAAGGTCCGGAATGACTCTGTGAGTCTACAACTGCCTGGGAGTACAAGCTGAATGGAAGTCTGCAGTGGAAGAGCTAATATTCTCTTAGCTTCTCACATCTTCTCTCACCAAGGCCAGCAGCATCATCAAGGACCGGTCACACCTCGGCCACTCCCTCTTCTCCCCTCTCCCATCGGGCAAAAGGTGCAGAAGTGTGAAAAAACACACCTCCAGATTCAGGGACAGTTTCTTCCCAGCTGTTATCAGGCAACTGGACCATCCTACCACAACCTGAACTACTATCTACCTCATTGGTGACCCTAAGACTATCCTTGATCGGACTTTGCTGGCTTTGCCTTGCACTAAAAGTTATTCCCTTATCATGTATCTGTACACTGTGGGCCGTTCGATTGTAATCATGTATTGTCTTTCCACTGACTGGATAGCACGCAACAAAAGCTTTTCACAGTTCAGTTTAGGTTATTGTCACGAGGTACAGTGAAAAGCTTTTGTTGCGTTCCAGCCAGTCAGTAGAAATACAATATATAATTACAATCAATGTATTTAGCTTGGTACATGTGCCAATAAATGAAATTGAACTGAACTGAATCGATTCTCTCTTCTCTCAGCCTGAAGAAGGGTCTCGACCCAAAACGTCACCAATTCCTTCTCTCCAGAGATGCTGCCTGTCCCACTGAGTTACTCCAGCAATTTGTGCCTATCTTTGATTCTCTATATGTGTCGGGTTTGGATCAAATGTGCGTGAAATGTCTCGGTCACTAACACTTCAGGGCATGTTGGTTCCAACTCCCAGCCCACCACCAAACGGCAGCTCACACACATTCTCACCAAGCAGTATATTCAGCAACACTCCACGTTCTGTTGTAAAGGAGGAATTAGGTCAACTCCACAGGGTTTGTAAAAAAATAATGGGATACTTTCTCCTTCTCCAAGTTGTGACTTGCTGTTCCTGACTTGTGTTACCGCTCGGTGAGGCGGGTGGGACTTAGTAACTCGGTGAACAAGCTCAGCTCAGATCCCATGTGGATGAGCGACATTAACCCATTTTGGGCTTGTGTTCACTGGAATTTAGCAGGATGAAAGGAGATCTTATAGAAACATGTAAACATGGGCCGGCAAGATGCAGGAGAAATGTTCCCCATGTTGGGGGAGTCCAGAACCAGGGGGTCACAGTTTAATAAGAGGTAGGCCATTTAGGACTGAGATGAGGAAAAACCTTTTCACCCAGAGAGTTGTGAATCTGAGGAATTCTCTGCCACAGAAGGCAATGGAGACCAATTAACTGGATGTATTCAAGAGAGAGTTAGATTTAGCTCTTAGGGCTAATGGGGAAAAAGCAGGAACGGGGTACTGATTCTGGATGATCAGCCATGATCATATTGAATGGCGGTGCTGGCTCGAAGGGCCGAATGGCCTCCTCCTGCAACTATTTTCCATGTTTCTATGTTTCTATGGGCAGCGTCCCACCTCTCTGTCCATGGTTCTGAATCACCTCCTGAACGACTCAACGCTGTCTGTGACCCTGGCCGTGACCCTGACCATCACTCTCCTGACCTCCTTGTTGTCCATACATGGTTCCGACACGCAAAGAGCACGGTGTGAAGGGAAGATCACCAGAGAAGTATTGCAAAACAGCAGAAAAACTTGTGTCAATGCTTCAGATTTCACTTCAGTTTGGTTTTCATTATAAAAAGTTTATAGTTTATTAAATTGTTTTTGTAATAAAATGTTCACTTTATAACTCAGAGTAGGAACATTGGGTGAAGTGTCAATGTATAGATCGTGTGAACTGGCACCTTATACACGCAGTCCAGTGACCCAAAGTCTTGGAGGTACAAGGAACTGCAGATGCTGGACTCGGAGCAGAACACAAAGTGCAGGAGGAACTCAGCGGGTCAGGCAGCATCTGTGGAGGGAATGGACAGACGACGTTTCAGGTCGGGTCCTTCTTCAGACTGATGGATTGGGGGGAGTGGGGGGGAGTGGAAGAGGGAGATGAGGGTGAGTGATAGGTGGATGCAGGTGTGATGGGTGGAGTAAACAACAGAGGCTGCAGGTGAGAAGGAGACTAAATGGTGTCAGATACAGAGAGGAGGAGCAATTACATGTAGATTTGGAGGGAGGGGTAGATGGGGAGGAGAGGAAAGAGGAGGGGGGATAAAGGGAAATGAGGAACGGGGATGGGGGGATTGGAGCCACTGTTCTAATGTTTCCTTGCTGGCTTGGATGTTGTTAGTCATTGATTTGACGAGACTTTCATAAGGTCATAAGTGATAGGAGCAGAATGAGGCCATGCAGGCCATCAAGTCTACACCGCCATTTAATCACACGCACACGCACGCACGCACACGCACGCACACACACACACGCACACACATGCACGCACGCACACGCACGCGCACACACACGCACGCGCACACACACGCATACACGCACACACGCACACACACGCACACACGGACACACACACACGCACACACACACACACACACACACACACACACACAGCCACACAGGCACACACAGGCACACGCACACACATACACACACACATACAGACCCAGACAGACACACACAGACACATACACACCCATTTACTAACAGTCATTCACTCTCTCCCACACACAGAGCCACAGAGAGAGAGAGAGAGAGAGAGAGAGAGAGAGAGAGAGAGAGAGAGAGAGAGAGCTGCAGTCAGTCAGACAGACATGCATGGTAACTAACACACACTCTGACACAGGGCTGCATCCTCACACATTCACAATTCCACAGGGAGGAAGAAAGATGTGACCAGAAGATAACCACCCAGAAGCAGCTGCAGTAATTCCCACCTGCACTGACCTTAAATGAAAAATCAGGAGCTGGTGAAATGGCGGAGATGAAATGAGGGCAGCGGGAAGTGTAATGGAAGAACTGCAATTCATGTGGGATCCATCATGACTTGTGCACAAGTGGCGGAATGTTCCAACTAATTGTTGGCTGTAGTTCCGAGTTTTACACAGATTCGGCATTACACAGACAACTGATATACAGCAGACTGACTCCTCGAGCCTGACTGTTCCTGTACATATCTTGTAGATACACACACCCACAGACACATACTTATCTAGGACACATCAGACACTCTTCAAATGTCATGCTTCGAGGTATCAAAAATATATTATGTACAAAAATGGAAGAGGATAACAGGCATTGTTTGTGGTTCTGGGATGCAACCCATTCCCCAGGTGTTCCTGGGAGGTGGACTTGGAGACCCCTAGAGTCTGGAGACCCCTGGGGAAGATCCAACAGTTCCAGCGGTGGGCAGATCCAGCAGAATCCCTCCTTCACTTGTGCTCTTTGCATTGTGGCTGCTTTGAGGTGGTGCTACCTTGTTCTTCTCCGTGACCCTCCTTCAGGGAGCATGGGCCTTCCTTCAGCTGCTCTGTGGCAGAGCGAGTTCTCCGCCCTTTGTGAGGGCTGACGTCCTCGGCTGGGAAAGATGGGCTGGGGGTGACTGAGACGCTGTCACAGCCTGTAGTTAAAGCTACAGCCAAGGTTTCTTTGGTGGGGTCCATCATCACTTCCTGGACATGCTCCTCTGTCAGCTTGGAGGTGGATGGTGGCATGGAGCCACGGTGGCTTCCATTGGTCTGTGAGTAGACGTTACTGACCATGGTCTTGGTGTCGGCCG
This sequence comes from Okamejei kenojei, assembly GCA_035221665.1. Lineage (NCBI taxonomy): Eukaryota > Metazoa > Chordata > Chondrichthyes > Rajiformes > Rajidae > Okamejei > Okamejei kenojei. The sequence continues at coordinate 776,215 of CM069171.1, forward strand.
CGCTGTTGTACACCTTGTACCTGATCATCAGGATGATGATGAAAACCAGGACAGAGGCCACGATGATGCCCCCGATGATGATGATCATGGTGCCACCAAGGAACTGGGTGTGTGTGGAGCGGCATTGGGCGTACTCCCTCTCTGTGGTGAATTGCACGCAGCCCACAGCTCTGGTCGCCGTCAGGGACGTGGTCCGGTCATCGTACACGGCCAGGACGCACAGGTCATAGTCTCGCCCCGCCACCAGGTCCTTCACCACAAATGTCTTGCTGGAAGACGGGATCATTCTGCAAAGCAAACAGCAAACAACAGTGACCTTCCCTCTGTAGCTTTACAACCGCAACAGATTCACAGACAGTTTCTTCCCAGCTGCTCTCTGGCAACTGAATTATCCTACCACAACTAGAGAACAGTGCTGAACCTCCATCTACCTCATTCTTGACCCTCAGACTATCTTTGACCAGACTTTACTGGGTTCACCTTATTCTCTTATCATAATCAGTCTGAAGAACTGGTAGCAGAGTCAGGGGATATGGGGAGAAAGCAGGAACGAGGTACTGATTGGGGATGATCAGCCATGATCACATTAAATGGTGGTGCTGGCTCGAAGGGCCAAATGACTTACACCTGCACCTATTGTCTATTGTCTATTGTCTATTGTCTAAGAAGGGTCTCGACCTGAAACTTCCCCCATTCCTTTCCTACAGAGATGCTGTCTGTCCTGTTGAGTTACTCCAGCATTGTATGTCTATCTTTGGTTTAAACCAGCATCTGTAGATGCTGGTTTAATCATCATCCTACACATTTCCTTATCTTGTATCTGTACACTGTGAACGGCTCAATTGTAATCATGTATTGTCTTTCTGCTGACTGGTTAGCACGCAACAAAAGCTTTTCACTGTACCTCGGTACACGTGACAATAAACTAAACTGATACTGAAACTAAAACGACAAGACAAAATGTACATTGATGCCACTCTGCGTAAATGTAGCTGACACTACGTTGGCCCACAAGGAAGTGGTGGAATTGGATATGTCGTGATATTTAGAGTTATAAAGTCATCCAGCACGGAAGCAGGCCCTTCAGCCCAGCTTGTCCATGCTGACCAACACGCCTCATCTACACTAGTCCCTTTTGTCACCATTTGGCCAATATCCCTCTAAACCAAAAATAGACACAAAATGCTGGAGTAACTCAGCAGGTACATGGATAGGATTGGTTTAAAGGGATGTGGGCCAAAGGCAGACAGGTGAGACTAGTGTAGCTGGCCGGTGTGGGGTGGGAGATTGCAACCTTCACGTGGTCCGCCCTGTTTCGACTAATACAATCAACTCGACGTGCACAAACGGAAGATCAAATAGAACAAGTTGTCCAACAACTTTAGGCTGTGCACGCCACACGCAAGAAGAAGAAGATTGGCCGGTGTGGGCAAGTTGGGCTGAAGGGCCTGTCTCCACACTGTATCACTCTATGACTCTATGAACAGGTTACGGTGAGGATACAACCGCTGCTCTTTGCTTGCAGCGTGAGGTGAGGAGAGTTCACCAGCTCCACAGGACAATGTCGACGCATCATTAGAGGGGGAGGAGAACAGGAAAATATAATTGCTTTCTCAACAGATGGCCAACGATTGTTGTGGGCTGGAGGGAGCAAAGGAAAGAGCCGCAGGTATGTTCTTCTGCACAAAGCTCTCTCTGCACGGACAAATAATGACCTTGTGTACTGAGCATTGGTGCAGCGGGTAGAGCTGCTGCCTCACAGCGCCAGAGACCCGTGTTCCATCCTGACTGCGGGTGCTGTCTGTACGGAGTTTGCATGCTCTCCCTCTGACCTGCGTGGGATTTCTCCGGGTGCTCCGGTTTCCTCCCACACTCCAAAGACGTGCAGGTTTGTAGGCTAATTGGCTTCGGTAAAATTGTAAATTGTCCCTAGTGTGTGTAGGATGGTGTTAGTGTGCGGGGATCGCTGGTCAGCAAGGACTCGGTGTGCCGTGACAGGGCCGGTGCGCGGAAACAGGCCCTTCGACCAACCAAGTCCGTGCTGACCAGTGATCCCCGCACACCAACACTATCCTACACACACTAGGGACAATTTACAATGTTACCAAAGCCAATGAGCCTACAAACCCGCGTGTTTTTGTAGTGTGGCAGGAACCTGGAGCACCTGGAGAAAACCCACGCGGTCACGGAGAGAACATACTGTACAGACTCTGTACAGGCAGCACCCGTGGTCGGGATGCAACCCGGGTCTCTGGCGCTGTGAGGCAGCAGCTCTACACTCATCACCAGCTACATCACCTCCCTTGTTGTTCATGGATTCTACCGTGCAACAAGACGTTGAGCGCCCAGAAGGAGTGGTAGACGGAGCGGTTCGACACGGTGCTGCATGAAATGCGAGACTTTTGTTTTTTCATATCATTGAATATGAAATGATAACATTAATCACTTCTTGAAAGAAGAAAATATTAATTAAAATTAGGCTGAATGCAATCATGACCGGCGCTATCATGATTCCAAACAGATGACTATAAATACCAATGATTATCTAAAAACATGTAATTATCTCTCTCCTGAGAGCATAACAGCTTCTTTTTCTCTTTTCATTAAACTTCATATTGAACATGAACACAGTTTGTGTTTCAGTAGCTAACCCGCAGATTCCTTCCTGATTAGTACGGGTGTCAGGGGTTATGGGGTTAGGACAGAGAGATCGATCAGCCACGGTTGAATGGTGGAGTAGACTCGATGGGCCGAATGGCCTCATTCTGCTCCTAGAACTTCAGTCTGAAGAAGGGTCTCGACCAAAAACATCACCTATTCCTTCTCTCTGGGGATGCTGCCTGTCCCGCTGAGTTACTCTAGTTTTGTGTGTCTATCTTCGGTTTAAACCAGCATCTGCAGTTCCTTCCTACACATTTACGTTCCCTCTCTGTGTCTCTCACTGATTCCTCTGCACAGCCCCAGGCACACGTAGCATCCGAAGCCTCATCGACAGATCGGCACACACACAGAGGAACCCGTGGCTTAACATTAATGCCGCTGATTAGACCAACACATCCGCTAACTCTTGCAAGGAGATTACTTTGGCTTCATATTATCTAAACAAAATAGTCAATCAATCTGCCAAATTGGAGCGATTGATTGGAATTCTTTAGTTTATTTTAATCTTTTTTGACTGTAGACAGGCTGAGGCTGGAGCAGGCGGAGATCACGGATTTGATGCCGTTCCCAGTTCTGATTACAAATAAGGTCATAAATCAAAGGAGTGGAATGAGGCCATTCGGCCCATCAAGTCTACTCCGCCATTCAATCATGGCCAATCTATCTCTCCTAACCCCATTCTCCTGCCTTCTCCCCATAACCCCTGACACCCCGTACTAGTCAAGAATCTATCTATCTCTGCCTCATAAATATCCACTCCCCCACCACCGTCTGTGGCAATGAATCCCACAGATTCACCACCCTCTGGCTAAAGAAATTAATCCTCATCTCCTTCCTTCAGCTACTGTACATCCTTTTATTCTGACACTATGGTCCTAGACTCTCCCACTAGTGGAAACATCCTCCCCACATCTACTCTATCCAGACCTTTCACTATTCTGTATGTTTCAATCAGGTCCCCCCTCATCCTTCTAAACTCCAGCGAGTATAGGCCCAGTGCCGACAAATGCTCATCATATGTTAATCCAATCATACCTGAGCTCTATTGTGCAGGAATCGCTGGTCGGTACAGACTCAGAGCCTGTTTATGCACCGTATCGCTAAACTAAAACTAAGCTAATAAAATTAAGGAGTATCCAAAGATATTTTCTAAACACATTAAGGGAAAGAGATAACTGGAGAGAGAATAGGCCCCCTCAGAAACCAAAGCGGTCGTCTCTGTGAAAAAACCAGAGGAGATGGGCAAGATCTTCAATGAGTATGTCTCCTTTTTACTGTGTAGAAAGGCATGAAGACTGAGGAATGGCATAATTAATGGAGATGTCGTGAAACAATCTGTATTATGGTCAAGGAGGTGCAGGATGTTCTGAGGCGTGTGAAGGTAGATAAATCTCCCAGGCTGAATCAGATATATATGAGAACAGTGTGGGAAGCTAGAGAGGAAATTCCAGGAGCCCTGGCAGAGATATATGGACCATTGTTGGACACTGACGAGGTGCAAGATGACTGGAGTGTGGCTAATGTGCCCTTATTTAAGAAGGGCTGCAAGGTAAAGCCTGAGAACTAACTATAGGCCAGTGAGCTGAACATGTGTACGTAACTGGAGAGGACTCTGAGGGATAAGATGATACAGACGCATTGGTTTTCTATGTGGAAGGTAGTGTCTCAAGAATTTAACTGAGCTTTTTGAAGAAGTAACCAAGAAGGTTGTCGAAGGCATGGTGATAGATATTGTCTATATAGACTTCAGCAAGGCCTTGGCTAAGGTTCTGCATGGTAGGCTGCTCTGGTTAGACAACATTAGAGTTAGTTGCCTGGATACGGAATTGGCTTCATGGAAGGAAGGAGAGTGATGGTGGAAGGGTGTTCTTTGGACTGGAGGTTTGTGACTAGTGTTGTGTCCAGGGATGGCCGTTGTTCTTTGGACCAGAGGTCTGTGACTAGTGGTGGGCCTCGGGAAACAATGTTGTTCTTTGGACTGGGGATCTGTGACTAGTGTTGTGCTCCAGGGATCGCTGTTGGGCCCATTGTTATTTATGGTTTATGTTAATGATATAGATGAGAATGTGCAAGGCATGAGTAGTAAGTTTGCAGATGACACCAAAGTGGGTGCTTCGGCAGTTAGCGAAGAGGACAGTTGGGCTAGTGGGCTGAGGGATGGTTAATGGAGTTAGATGCAGATTAGTGTGAGGTTTGCTTTTTGGGAAGTCAAACCAGGGTTGGACATACACGGTGAAAGGTAGGGCCGTGGGGTGTGTCGTAGAGCAGAGGCATCTAGGAGTACAGGTGCATATTTCTGTGAAAGCATTGTCACAGGTAGATAGGGGAGGCAAGAGAGTTATGGGTACATTGGCCTTCATCAGTCAGGGTATTGAGTACAGAAGCTGCAACCTATGTTACACTTGTACAAGATGGTGGTAATGCCGTATTTAAAGTATCCTGTTCAGTGTTGGTCACCGTGTTGTACAAAGTATGTCATTAAGCTGGCAAGGGTGCAGAGACCTATGAGGATGTTGCCAGGACTCAAGGGCCTGAGCTATAGGGAGAGGTTGGCCCAGGCTGGTAGTTTGTTCCTTGACGTGTAGGAGGCAAGGGGTGGTCTTATTGAGGTGTATAAAATCATTTTCATAAAGCGGGCAAAATCATCTCTGACCCCTCTCACCCTGGCCACAAACTCTTTGAATCACTTCCCTCTGGAAGGCGACTCCGGACTGTCAAAGCCGCCACAGCCAGACATAAAAACAGCATTTTTCCATGAGTAGTAGCTCTACTCAACAACCAAAAATCTGTAGCCTCCGTTTGCTCTGGTATTTCATTTAATTCACATGTTTAATAAATAATGGTTTATTATTAATGTTTCATGTTTTATGTGTCATTCCTAACTGTCACTGTATGTCGTTGTCACTTACGGGCGGAGCACCAAGGCAAATTCCTTGTATGTGAATACTTGGCCAATAAATTTATTCATTCGAAGGGGAGAGATAGGGTGAATATGCAGAGTATTTTACCCAGGATAGGGGGGATTCAAGAACCAGTTTAGTGAGATGGGAAAGACTTAGTAGCATCCTGAGGGGCAACGTTTTCACACAGAGGGTGGTGGATGTAGGGATTGAGCTGCTCGAGGAAGGAGGATGGAACTAAAACAACATCTTAAAGACACTTGAACAGATACATGGATAGCAAAGGTTTAGAGGGATTTGGACCAAACGCAGGGAAATGGGACATCTTGGCCGGCATGGTTGAGTTGGGTTACAGTTCATGTTTCTGTGCTGTCTGACATTATGACTCTATCACTCTAACTAACTTGTAAGGATAAATTGACTTGTCGTATTTGAGGGGAGTGAATGACTTGCAAGTCTACAAACATGATCAATACTGCAAAGGTCACTTGTGTTGATTAAAAGTTTACATCAAGGGGTTTGACAAGTTGACAATTGTGCCCCTCAACATGAGGTTGGCGGGAGAGGCGCTGGTGGAGGTGGAGGCGTAGGTGGAGGCAGGGTGGGCTCACTGGGACTCCCGACCCTGAAGACCATCCCAAACAGACGAGGCCAGATCAGGGTGGAGAGAAGAGTCAAGTTGATGGGTTCTCCACGTGTGGGAAAGGACTGCAGATAGTGGTATAAATCGAAGATAGACATAAAATGCTGGCTGCCTGTCCCACTGAGTTACTCCAGCATTGTGTGTCTATCTTTGATGGTTCTCAATGTCAAGGCAAGTGTGTGATGATGATTACAGGCGCGGACCAGGCACGGCCAATAGACAACAGACAATAGGTGCAGGCGTAGGCCATTTGGCCCTTCGAGCCAGCACCACTTCGCCAGCCTAACCCTCACTGGGGTGGCACGGTGATGCAGCGGTGGAGAGTTCGATGCTGAGTACGGGTGCTAGAGTACAGAGTTTGCACGTTCTCCCCATGACCGCGTGGCTGTTCACCTGGTGCTCCAGTTTCCCCCCACATACCAAAGACATACGATTTGTAGAGTAACTAGCCTCTATAAATTGTCCCTAGTGTGTGGGATAGAACTGGTGCACGGGTGATCATTGGAACGCAGGAGGCTGAGGGATGATCTTATACAGGTATATAAAATCACCAGGAGAGTGAAAGGGTAAATGCACAGAGGCCTTTATCCAGGGTATGGGAATCAAGAACCAGAGAACATAGGTTTTACGGTGAGAGGGGAAAGATTTAATAGGAACCTGAGGGGCAATTTTTTCACGCAGGGGGTAGTGGGTGTATGGAACGAGCTGCCGGAGGAGGCAGTTGAGACAGGTACAATTACACTATTTAAGAGGCATTTGGACATGTACATGGATTGGAAGTCTCTGGAGGGATATGGCCAAATGCAGGCAGATGTGACTAGCTTAGATGGGCATCCTGGATGTCATGGACAAGATGGGCCGAAGGGCCTGTTTCCACGGCCTCCGCACTCCTCCAGATCGAGGGACAGTTTCTTCCCAGCTGTTATCAGGCAACTGAATCATCCTACCACAACCAGAGAGCAATGCTGAACTACTATCTACCTTATTGGTGACCCTCGGACTATCCTTGATCGGACTTTGCTGGCTTTACCTTGCACTAAACAGTATCTGTACACTGTGGATGGCTCGATTGTAATCATGCTTTGTCTTCCTGCTGACTGGTTAGCACGCAACAAAAAGCTTTTCACTGTACCTCGGTACACGTGACTATAAACTAAACTGATGCTTGGCTGTGACAGGCCTGGGTTCCTGGTGAAAGGGACACAATCAGACAGATGTTTTCAGGATGCACATGAACAAATTCATGTGTAGGTCACACTAGACTGAAATGCATGGATATCCAGTAAGATTTTTCTTATTGAAGTCTTCAATATTGATGCCACAAAGTTACATAAAGTAGTCCATTAGTCAGCAGCGATAATTAGCTTCTGATGTGGAGACGTTATAGAACTGCTGAGCTGGCCTGACTGCTAAACTACACGTTGGTGAAACCGCCCACTGCTGCTGTCCTGGGACCTGCCGTTCACATTTATTTATTTATCTGTTGGCTGCCTTTGCACTTCTAATTGATCCCCGCAAGTCAATATGCCAACCCAAAGAGCAAATTATATTTTCTCCACATTTGTGACATGTTGATAATTTTCAGCAGCTGACGTTGCAACAGAGACCGGTTCAGATCACAGCTGTCTTTGGTAGCTGTTTTATTCAACAAGATCAGACCTTCTCTACTCCGGCCCATTCACCTTTGAGACTCTCTGCTCCAATGTCATTTTCATTGGTTTATGCTGGAGTACACAACCATGGCTCCCTGCAACCGAGGAATGCTCCAGTTATCAGGTATGTCCATTACATGCTGGCATAGAGTGCCTATACACCAAGCCCTAACACACACGCACACACGCACGCACACGCACGCACGCACGCACACACACACACACGCACGCACACACACACACACACACACGCACACACGCACGCACACACGCACGCACACACACGCACACACACACACACACGCACGCACACACACGCACACACACACACGCACGCACACGCACATGCACACACGCACGCACACACACGCACGCACACACACGCACGCACACAAGCACGCACACACAAACACACACATACGCGTGCACACACACGCACGCACACACACACGTGCACACGCATGCAAACACACGCACACACACGCATGCGCACGCACACACACGCATGCGCACGCACACACACGCACACAAACACACACACATGCACACACAAACGCACACACGCACACACACACACACGTGCACACGCATGCAAACACACGCACACACACACACGTGCACACACACACACACACACATGTATATATACACACACACACACACATGTATATATACACACGCGCACAATCACTTATGTATATACACACACACACTTCCTTAGCACTTGAATCCTTGACTTTTGTACCCATGTCTGACTGTAGGAACCTCAGCAGTACAGTCGTGTGAGGGTGTAGGGAGGAGCAGCTCTCTGCTACTCTGCTGGTGTTTTGTGAGCAACACTAGATTGTGCTGGCAGCACGCCGGTGCCTGTAGGAGGACTGAATGTTGTTCGTTACATGAACACGCCACAACGAGCCAAATTACTGGCCTCATTCACGACTACTCTGCAATCCCAGACAATGAAATGCCTCTGAACAGCAGTGGGTAGAATTGATTTTCAGTAGTGCATTGTCAACCATTGCTAACGCCCTTTGCAATGTAGCAGCACTGTTGCCAAACCACTGCCTTGTATAATCCAGATATATATTTTGCTAGATCCCTTTTAGCACTCTGTATGAAAATCTCTTATTTACAATATGTTTTAAATTAGGGCAATTGATCAACCTTACCCTGTTTGTTCTGCAAATTCCCTCTAGCAGATTGCCTGCTTACCATTTCATTAATCTGTATTTTTCACGCTTATTTTCTCCTCTCCTAGTGTCTGGTTGCCAGTGCCAATTCTTTCCTGAGTTATAGTTTGAGGACACGTGATGTACTCAGTTTCATCTATCATTCGCTCTCCTCCCCTCCTCCCACTTCCACAAACGTCCTTGAAAACATCTCTCTTTGTATCAGCCTGTTGTCGTCACCACAAGCTGTGACCAAAGATCTCGGAGAAAACCAACGCAGGTCACGGGGAAAAACGGACAGACTCTGTACAGACAGCGCCCGTAGTCGGGATTGAACCGGGGTCTCCAGTGCTGCATTCGCTGTGAGGCAGCAACTCTACTGCTGCGCCACTGTGCTAACCAGTCAGTGGAAAGTCAATACATGATTACAATCGAGCCATGTACAGTGTACAGATACATGGTAAGGGAATAAGGTTTAGTGCAAGGTAAAGCCAGTAAAGTCCGATCAAGGATATTCCGAGGGTCACCAAAGAGGTGGATACAAAAGCAAGGATGTAATGCTGAGCCTTCATAAGGCACTAGTCAGACCCCACTTGGAATATTAGGAGCAGGTTTGGGTCGCATAGATTCATAGAGTCATACAGTGTTGAAACAGGCCCTTCAGCCCAACATGTGATCCCGGGCATGAGTGGGTTAATGTATGTTGAGGGTTTGAGGGCACTGGGTCTGCACTCGCTGGGGTTTAGAAGGATGAGAGGAAAGCTCATTGAAACTACCATATAATGAAAGGCCTGGATAGAGTGGAGAGGATGGTGCTAGTAGTGAGAGAGTCTAGGAACAGAGGGCACAGCCTAAAAATACTTTTAGAATGGAGACGAAGAGATATTTCTTTAGTCAGAGGGTGGTGAATTTGCGGAATTATTTTCTACAGACGGCTGTGGAGGCCAAGTCAATGGGTAATTTAAAAGTGGAGATTGATAGCTTCTTAATTAGTATGGGTGTCAAAGGTTATGGGGATAAGACAGCTAATGGGGTTGAGAAGGAAAAATAGATCAGTCATTTTGTGTCTGTCTTCAGTGTAAACCAGCATCTGCATTTCCTTCAATAGACAATAGACAATAGGTGCAGGAGTAGGCCAATCGGCCCTTCAAGCCAGCACCGCCATTCAATGTGATCATGGCTGATCATTCCCAAAACTTTGCCTATTTCCTTCGCTCCATAGATGCTGCCTCATCCACTGAGTTTCTCCAGCGCTTTTGTCTATCCCCAATCAGTACCCCGTTCCTGCCTTCTCCCCATATCCCCTGATTCCGCTATCTTTAAGAGCCCTATCTAGCTCTCTCTTGAAAGTATCCAGAGAACCGGCCTCCACCGCCCTCTGAGGCAGAGAATTCCACAGACTCTCTGTGTGAAAAAGACGATAGACCAGCCATGGTGGAGCAGACTGGATGGGCCGAATGGTCTAATGAGCATTGGGTCCAGCATATCTAATCGTGCTATCTCTCTACACCTCCAGCCGTCATGGACTTTGCAGATGCCTCTCATTCCCCAACTTGTCAAAGCTAATGACTCTCCCACAATCACACACATTTGCATCAACTGCTGCCTGTTGTGAGCTTCCAAACACAAGGAGCAACGGAGACCTGTGTGTGTGTGTGTGTCTGCCAGGTAATTACCCAGCTTGCACGGAGAATTAGCAGCAATGGATCTCACCATAAAACTGCTCCATTTTTATTCATCTTGTCAGATGTCATGACTCAATGTCATTTATAAATGAAACAAAAACTAAAATCTTGTTAGAGTGTTTATTGAGCTGCAGCTGTTGGCTCATTCCAAGTCTGCACACTTCTCTGAAGTGTTATTGATCTCACAGAAATGGACTGCACAGCAAATCTAAATATAGCTTAATGCAGTTCATGCATTTTGTTCAACACTTGCACACTACTGTCAAAATGTTCAGAGCAGAGAAATTCATCGCAGTGGAGGCACTGGGTAAACTGTGTGTGTATGTGTGTGTCTGCATGCGTGTGCCTGCGTGTCTGCGCCTGCGTGTGTGTGTCTGTGTGTGCGCGCCTGCGTGTGTGTGTGTCTGTGTTTGTGTGTGTGTCTGTGTGTGTGTGTGTGAGTGTGTGTGTGAGTGTGTGTGAGTGTGTGTGAGTGTGTGTGTGTGTGTGTGTGTGTCTGCGTGTGTGTGTGTGTGAGTGTGTGTGTGTGTGTGTGTGTGTGTGTGTGAGTGTGTGTGAGTGTGTGTGTGTGTGTGTGTCTGCGTGTGTGTGTCTGCGTGTGCGTGCGTGCGTGCGTGCGTGCGTGCGTGCGCGCGTGCAGAATGGGTTAGATTGGGTCCACAGTTCACCCCAACCCAGCCCCGTTGACTAACACTGGCATTTGAGGGGTGGCACGGTGGTGCAGCGGTAGAGTTTCTGCCTCACACCACCAGAGACCCAGGTTCGATCCTGACTATGGGCGCTGTCTGTATGGACTTTGTACGTTCTCCCTGTGTCTGCGTGCCACAGAAGGCTGTGGAGGCCAAGTTAGTGGATATTTAAAGGCAGAGATAGATAGATCAGCCTTGATTGAATGGCGGAGTAAATTTGATGGGCTGAATGAACTAATTCTACTCCTATCACTTATGACATTATGATCTTATGATATGACGTAGGTTGAAGGTGGGAGATAAAGATTTAATGGGAACCTGAAGGGCAACTTATTCAGAGGGTGGTGGGTGTATGGAACCAGGCAGGTACAATTACAACATTTATTGGACATTCAGACAGGTTTGGAGGGATATGGGCCAAACGTGGGCAGGTGGGACTAGCTTAGATGGGTCAGCATGAACAAATTGGGCCAAAGGGTTTGTCTCCGAGCTGTGTGACTCTATGACCCCCCCCCCCCCCCCGCCCGCCCCGTGAAAATGAGTGATAAGGGTTAATGGCACTCCGGGATGGTGAGGTTTGGGGAAAATTCTTATGTTCTTAATTTCTTAAGGGATTGGACAGGCTAGATGCAGGAAAAATGTTCCCCATGTTGGGGGGGGGGGGGGGGGGGAGTCCAGAACCAGGGGCCACAGTTTAAGAATAAGGGGTAGGCCATTTAGGACTGAGATGAGGGAAAACATTTTCACCCAGAGAGTTGTGAATCTGTGGAATTCACAAGTGGAGGCCAATTCACTGGATGTATTCAAGTTAGAATTAGCTCTTGGGACTAACGGAATCAATGGATATGGGGGAAAAAGCAGGAATGGGGTACTGATTTTGGATGATCAGCCATGATCATATTGAATGGCGGTGCTGGCTCGAAGGGCCGAATGGCCTAGTCCTGCACCTATTGTCTATGTTTCTATGAAATGATGGTGGAGGTTTGTGTAGTTGAAGGCAGGCGCATGTGTCCTGTCCCTAACGTTCCATGGCTGTCTTCATTCGAGCTTTGAGCAAAGTGGTGCCATTTAGCAGCATAGTGTGCCTGCGTTTGTGTCTGTGGGTGTCCAGTATCTGGTTTAATCTTGCCACTGAAGCATGCCGGCCCTGGGCACTAATCATTACGCTCAGAACTTGTGCAATAATTTCCAGACTAAGATAATGAAAACTCAGCCTCGGAACAATCTGCGAGAGCTTCAGCGTTTATTGGCTGGCTATCTCCACCAATACTTCCCCAGGGTAAAGATAGCCATGCTGACGCACATAAAGTCATGGAGTCAAGCAGTACAAAAACAGCCCTTCGGCCCTACTTGTCCAAGCCGACCAACATGCCCCATCTAAGCTAGTCGTACTGTGCCTGGGCAGCTGACACCCCAACCGTATGAATATAGACTTCTCTAACATCAAGTAACCTTTGCTTTCCCTCTCTCTCGCCATCCTCCACCCATCCTAGTTTTTCAACCAGTCCGACTGTCCTCCTGATTATATTTTACCTCTGTATGCCTCGTCGTCACCTTCCCCTAGCTAACAATGTTCTATTCTACATTTCCCTCTCTGATGATGCTCCTCTATCCTTCCACATCCCAAAGACGTGCATGTTTGTAGGTGAATGGCCCACTATAAATTTCCCTTAGTGAGTAGGGAGTGGATGAGAAAGTGGGATAACATAGAACTAGTGTGAATGGGTGCTCGATGGTCAGTGTGGACTTGGTGGGCCGAAGGGCCTGTGTCCATTCCTTGCATTCCAATCAGTCAATGCCTTGCGAGTGTTTTGAAAGTAAGTAATTCAATCTATTTCAAGGCTACAAGTATTAGTATTATTCCTCAACTTTAATGGCATTTCTCTAACAGGGCAGCACGGTGGCGCAGAGGTAGAGTTGCTGCCTCACAGCGCCAGAGACTCAAGTTCGATCCTGACTACGGGTGCTTTCTGTTTGGAGTTTGCACGTTCTCCCCGTGACCTGCTTGGGTTTTCTCCGAGATCTTCGGATTCCTCCCACACTCCAAAGACGTACAGGTTTGTAGGTTCATTGGCTTGGTGTAAATGCAAAAATTGTCCCTAGTGTGTGTAGGATAGTGTTAGTGTGCGGTGATCGGTTGGTGCGGACCTGGTGGGCCGAAGGGCCTGTTTCCGCGCTGTATCTCTAAACTAAACTAGACTGAAATAGCGGGTACACAAAAGGCTGGAGAAACTCAGCGGGTGCAGCAGCATCTAAGGAGCGAAGGAGATAGGCGACGTTTCGGGTCGAGACCCTTCTTCAGACTGGTCAGGGATCAGGGAAACAAGAGATATAGACGGTGATGTGGAGAGATAAAGAACAATGAATGAAAGATATGCAAAAAAGTATCGATGATAAAGGGGCCATTGTAAGCTGTTTGTGGTGTGAAAATGAGAAGCTAGTGCGACTAGGGTGGGGGAGGGAGATAGAGAGAGAGAGAGGGAATGCCAGGGCCCGAGGGCTGAGGGAGAGGTGGGAAGGGGAGGAGACAGCAAGGGTTAACAGAATTGAGAAAATTCAATGTTCAAGCCCAAAGGATGCAATAGCATTGTCTTTTGTTAGTGTGCGGGGATCGCTGGTAGGTGTGGACCCTGTGGGCCAAAGGGCCTGTTTCCACGCTGTATCGCTAAACTAAACTAGACTGAAATAGCATTGTCTTTTGTTTGTGTTCACTCCCTATCATAGAATAATTGTGATATTTGCCAGCACAAGGGCACAGCTGGTAGGGTTGGCCTTACTTGACTATACCACCGCTGTGAAGGTGTGGTAACAGAGTTATATGTCCAGAGAGGGAGGACACTGATGGATGTAGTGTGTGTGGTCTCTGCCCTTGGTGATAGAGGGCAGAGGTGTGGGAGTAGCTGAAGCAGTGGATGTTGTCGGTTGTAACACCACATCTGCCATGCGCTGCTGGTGGTCAGAGCAGTGCTTGTGTCGTTGGGTAACAGTCAAGCAGGAGCTGGACTTGGCCAGGCAGGTGGATATACCTGTAACTGCAGTGGACATCCGACTGGACATTAGACATCTCGGTCTGAGGTACATTTACCGACTGGGATAGGAACAGCTCCATCCAAGACCGCAACAAATTGCAGCACATTGCGGACGCAGCCCAGCCTATCACACAAACCAACCTCCCTTCCATTTACTCCATCTACACCTCACGCTGCCTCGGCAAGGCCAGCAGTATAAGTAAGGACCAGTCTCATCCCAGCCACTCCCTCTTCTCCCCTCTCCCATCGGGCAAGAGGTACAGAAGTGTGAAAACGCACGCCTCCAGATTCAGGGACAGTTTCTTCCCAGCTTTATCAGGCAACTGAACCATCCTACCACAACCAGACAGCAGTGCTGAACTACTATCTACCTCATTGGTGAACCTCGGACCATCCTTGATCAGACTTTGCTGGCTTTGCCTTGCCCTAAACTTTATTCCCTTATCATGTATCTGTACATAGTGAATGGATCGATTGTAATCATGTATTGTCTTTCTGCTGACTGGTTAGCACACAACAAAAGCTTTTCACTGTACCTCGGTACACGGGATAATAAACTCAACTAACTAACTTGTGTTTGACAATAGACAATAGGTGCAGGAGTAGGCCATTCGGCCCTTCGAGCCAGCACCGCCATTCAATGTGATCATGGCTGATCATCCCCAATCAGTACCCCATTCCTGTCTTCTCCCCATATCCCCTGACTCTGCTATCTTTAAGAGCTCTATCTAGCTCTCTCTTGAAAGTATCCAGAGAACCTGCCTCCAACTCCAAGCAGAGAATTCCACAGACTCACAACTCTCTGTGAGAAAAAGTGTTTCTTCATCTCCTTTCTAAATGGCTTACCCCTTATTCTTAAACTGTGGCCCCTGGTTCTGGACTCCCCCAACATCGGGAACATGTTTCCTGCCTCTAGCATGTCCAAACCCTTAACAATCATAAATGTTTCAATAAGATTCCCTCTCATCCTTCTAAACCATAGTGTACAAGTCCAGCCACTCCATTCTCTCAGCAGATGACAGTCCCACCATCCCGGGAATTAACCTGGTGAACCTACGCTGCACTCCCTCAATAGCAAGAATGTCCTTCCTCAAATTAGGGGACCAAAACTGCACACAATATTCCAGGTGTGATCTCACTAGGGCTCTGTACAACTGCAGAAGGATCTCTTTGCTCCTATACTCAACTCCTCTTGTTATATAGGCAAACATGCCATTCGCTTTCCTCACTGCCTGCTGTACCTGCATGCTTATTTTCATAGACTGATGTACAAGGACCCCCAGATCCCCTTGTACTTCCCCTTTTCCCAACTTGACGCCATTTAGATAGTAATCTGCCTTCCTGTTTTTGATACCAAAGTGGATAACCTCACATTTATCCACATTAAACTTCATCTGCCTTGCATCTGCCCACTCACCCAACCTGTCCAAGTCACGTTGCATTCTCATAGCATCCTCCTCACAGTTCACACTGCCACCCAGCTTTGTGTCATCTGCAAATTTGCTAATGTTACTTTGAATCCCTTCATCCAAATCATTGATGTATATTGTAAATAGCTGCGGTCCCAGCACCAAGCCTTGCGGTACCCATATAACCATATAACCATATAACAATTACAGCACGGAAACAGGCCCTCTCGGCCCTTCCAGTCCGTGCCGACCATTTGTTTTCCCCTAGTCCCATCTACCTGCACTCAGACCATACCCCTCCATTCCCTTCACGTCCATATACCTATCCACTTTAGTCTTAAATGTTAAAATCGATCCTGCCTCCACCACTTCTGCTGGAAGCTCATTCCACACAGCCACCACCCTCTGAGTAAAGAAGTTCCCCTCACGTTACCCCGAAACTTCTGTCCCTTAATTCTCATGTCATGCCCTCTTGTTTGAATCTTCCCTACCCTCAATGGGAAAAACGTATCCACGTCAACTCTGTCTATCCCTTTCATCATTTTAAAGACCTCAATCAAGTCCCCCCTTAACCTTCTGCGCTCCAAAGAATAAAGACCTAACTTGTTCAACCTTTCTCTGTAACATAGTTGCTGGAACCCTGGCAACATTCTAGTAAATCTCCTCTGTACTCTCTCTATTTTGTTGACATCCTTCCTATAACTAGGCGACCAAAATTGTACACCATACTCCAGAATTGGTCTTACGAATGCCTTGTACAATTTTAACATTACTTCCCTACTCCTATATTCAATGCTCTGATTTATAAAGGCCAGCACACCAAAGGCTTTCTTTACCACCCTATCTACATGCGATTCCACCTTCAGGGAACTATGCACAGTTATTCCTAGATCCCTCTGTTCCACAGCATTCCTCAATTCCCTACCATTTACCATGTACTTCCTATTTTGATTTGTCCTGCCAAGATGTAGCACTTCACACTTAACAGCATTAAACTCCATCTGCCATCTTTCAGCCCACTTTTCCAAATGGCCCAAATCTCTCTGTAGACTTTGAAAATCTACTTCATTATCCACAACACCACCTATCTTAGTATCATCTGCATACTTACTTATCCACTTTTCCACCCCATCATCCAGATCATTGATGTACATGAGAAACAACAGTGGACCCAACACAGATCCCTGAGGCACCCCACTGGTCACCAGCTTCCAACCTGACAAACAGCCATGCACCATTACTCTCTGACATCTCCCATTCAGCCACTGTTGAAGCCACTTCTTAACCAACCTTCCATGGGGAACCTTGTCAAAGGCCTTACTGAAATCCATATAGACAACATCCACTGCTTTACCCTCATCAATTTCCCTAGTTACCGCTTCAAAAAAATTCAAGAAGGTTTGTCAAACATGACCTTCCAGGCACAAATCCATGTTGACTGTTCCTGATCAGACCCTGTTTATCCAGATGCTTATATATATTATCTCTAAGTATCCTTTCCATTAATTTGCACACCACTGACGTCAAACTAATAGGTCTATAATTGCTAGGTTTATTCTTTGAACCCTTTTTAAACAATGGAACAACATGCGCAGTACGGCAATCCTCCGGCACTATTCCCGTTTCTAATGACATTTGAAATATTTCTGTCATAGCTCCTGCTATTTCTACACTAACTTCCCTCAATGTCCTAGGGAATATCCTGTCAGGACCTGGAGACTTATCCACTTTTATATTTTTCAAAAGTGTCAGTACTTCCTCCTCTTTGAATCTCATAGTTTCCATAGCTACTCTACTTTTTCCCCTTAACTCACAGAGTTCAATATCCTTCTCCTTGGTGAATACCGAAGAAAAGAAATTGTTCAATATCTCCCCCATCTCTTTTGGCTCTGCAGATAGCTGTCCATTCTGGTTCTATCCCACTAGTCACTGCCTGCCATTCTGAAAGGGACCCGTTAATCCCACTCTTTGTTTCCTGTCTGCCAACCAATTTTCTATCCATGTCAGCACTCTACCCCCAATACCATGTGCTCTAATTTTGCCCACTAATCTCCTATGTGGGACCTTATCGAATGCTTTCTGAAAATTCAGGTACACTACATCCACTGGCTCTCCCTTGTACATTTTCCTAGTTACATCCTCAAAAAATTCCAGAAGATTAGTTAAGTATGATTTCCACTTCGTAAATCCATGCTGACTCGGACCGATCCTGTTACTGCTATCCAAATGTGCGGCTATCTCATCTTTTATAATTGACTCCAGCATCTTCCCCACCACCGATGTCAGGCTAACTGATCTATAATTCCCTGTTTTCTCTCTCCCGCCTTTCTTAAAAAGTGGGATAACATTAGCTACCCTCCAATCCACAGGAACTGATCCTGAGTCTATAGAACATTGGAAAATTATCACCAATGCACCCACGGTTTCTAGAGCCACTTCCTTAAGTACCCTGGGATGCAGACCATCAGGCCGCTGGGATTTATCAGCCTTCAGTCCCACCAGTGGGTGCCTGGCTGTCCACAGATCAGCTGTGCTCCTGTGCTGGCAACTTACAACAACTGGGAATTGAAAATGCCGCAAAACGGGCGACTCCGTGTACGTAAG
Organism: Okamejei kenojei; assembly: GCA_035221665.1. Lineage (NCBI taxonomy): Eukaryota > Metazoa > Chordata > Chondrichthyes > Rajiformes > Rajidae > Okamejei > Okamejei kenojei. The sequence continues at coordinate 794,656 of CM069171.1, forward strand.
ATGGACACAAAAATCTGGAGTAACTCAGCGGGTCAGGCAGCATCTCTGGAGATAAGGAATAGGTGATGTTTTGGGTTGAGAGCCTTCTTCAGACGACCTGATACATTCCTTTCCTCCAGAGATGCCGTCTGACCCGCTGAGTTACTCCAGCATTTTGAGTCAATCTTCAGATTAAAACAGCACCTGCAGTTCCTACTACACGACCCTGTACACTCAGCGTACTACTGCTATACATGTTTACTGTATCTGAGATGCTTATCTAGTATGTATCTCAGTGCTTCTGTGCAGTGATATTTGTACTAAACTGTATACAAAAAATAATTTCACTGTACCTCAGTACATGTGACAAATAGCATCCCATAACATAACATAAGAAAGTAAAGTGGCTGAAAACTGGCCTCTGCGCTAATGGAGATTTCATTAGGAAACCGAGATGGATTATCAATTTAAGTGAAGATGAATGCAAATATTTCATCCTTGGTTTCTGCGCTCATTAACCAGTCCCCATCTTCTGATTAATTGCCCAACACACTCATGGCCAGCCATCATTGCACAATTCCATTGGGGTGAGCATAATTATTTCCTCCTTGTCCCCTTCAGCTCCTCCCATAGTTTTTCTCATGGTTGAGTCTGGTTTAGTTTAGAGATTCAGCGCAGGAACACCGAGTCCAGCAAAGCCCGTACACTAACACTATCCTACACACAAGGGACGCACTACACACACTTATACTAATTAACTACAAACCTGTATGTCCTTGGAGTGTGGGAGGAAACCGAAGCACCTGGAGAAAACCCACGAGGTCACGGGGAGAATGTACAAACTCTGTACAGACAGCACCCCTAGTCGGGATGGAACCCGGGTCTCTGGCGCTGTGAGGCAGCAGCTCTACCCGCTGCGCCACCATGCTGCACTGTACGAAACTAAACAGGATCCTGGCTATGACACAGCTGTCAAGATAAACAAATGACCTCTCCTGAAAGATGTCGGCAAAGCAGGTGGGATTTTATGTCGACCACAATGACTGAAACTAGCATTTTATTTCAGATTTACTTAATCATCTGAATTTATATTCCCAGCGATCACTGCAGTCAGATTTGAACTCACTGCTGGATCATTTGACCCAGAAACATCCACAGAACATGTCCTATCCCGGGCGAAACTCTCATTAGCGGTCTCATCAAACCAACCCTAGAGGCAGCTGCCAAAGCCAATGACCACAGGAAACCTCATCATGCCTATCCAATGTGCGACCATCCATCTTTGTGTCTATCTTCGGTATAAACCAGCATCTGCAGCCAGGATCCTCTTTAGCTTCTAATGAGGCAGCACGGTGGCGCAGCGGGTACAGCTGCTGCCTTTTCAGTGCCAGAGACCCGGGTTCGATCCTGACTATGGGTGTTGTCTGTACGAAGTTTGTCCGTTCTCCCAATTGCGTGTAGGTTAGTGTTAGTGTGCGGGGTGATCGCTGGTCGGAGTGGTGTTGGTGGGCTGAAGGGCCTGTTTCCGCGCTCTATCTCTAAACTCCGAAAGTCTAAAGAATCAGCTTGCCTTACTCAGCGGGCCAGGCAGCCGCCCTGGAGACCATCTCTGCAGACATTTCTTGGCACACAGGACCCTGAAAATAATCGAAGAGCCCTGATGCTCAGATCTAAAGGCCAGCACCACCAGATTCCTGTCAACCTTCTCTAAGGGATAGGTGATGTTTCACGTATGAACCCTTCTTCAGATTGGACCTTAAATGTCACCTATTATTTTTCTCCAGAGATCCTACCTCAACTCCCGCTGAGCTGCTCCAACACCCTGTGTCTATCTTTGGTATAAACCAGCATCTGCAGTTCCTTCCTCCATAACCTCATCTGAGGATCTGGCTACTGAGATCCTGCCCACAATGAATGAATGAATTAATTAATTAATTGATTAGTGGAGTTTTAACGTTCTCCCCGTGATTGTGTGCGTTTCCTCCGCATTCTCTATTTTACTTCAGTACATCCCAAAGGGCTTCTGTAAAAATATTGGTATTGATGTCAAGCTAATGGGAGGAATAGGTGATGTTTCAGGTGGGAACCCTCCTTCATACTGGACCTGAAACGTCACCTATTACTTTTCTCCAGAGACGCTACCTCAACTCCCGCGGAGTTACTCCAGCACTTAATGTCTACCTTCGGTATAAACCAGCATCTGCAGTTCCTTCATTCATTATTCATTCATACATAACCTTTTCTGAGGATCTGTCCACTGATTTCCTGCCTACAATGAATGAATTAATAGATTAATTAAGCAATGAATTAATGTATTTATAAATTAATGTGTGGGGTTCACACAGTCTTCCTGTGATTGTGTGGGTTTCCTCTGCATTCTTCTGTTTCCTTCCACATCCAGAGGTTAATTGGCTTCTGTAAAAATATTGCCCTTCAGGTGTTGAGAGTGGATGAGAAAATGGGTAACAAAGAAATAGCATGAACAGGTTTGTTTAAGAAGGAACTGCAGATGCTGGAAATTCGAAGGTAGACAAAAATGCTGGAGAAACTCAGCGGGTGAGGCAGCATCTATGGAGCAAAGGAAAGGCAACATTTCGGGCCGAAACCCTTCTTCAGACCCCGGTGATTGGTGGCCGGCATTGACTGGGCGGGACGATGGGCCTGTTACTACACTGTATCTCTAAACAAAATCAATACAATGCTATTTGGGGCGGTGTGGTGGTGCAGTGCTAGAGATGCTGCCTTAGAGTGCCAGGGACCCGGGTTCGATCCCGACTACGGGTGCTGTCTGAATGGAGTTTGCACGTTCTCCCCGTAAAAATATTGGTGTTGAGAGTCGATGTGAAAAAGGGTAAGATGGAAGTAACGTGAACATGAGTTGGGACTTCAGGATTTGTAGGGTGACTGAGATAGCTCAGGACGGGCAACATTGCATGCCTGTCTGGAAGTTAATAGCCTTGGATTTGAAGCTTGGGGAGTGAGGGACATTCCCCATCTGTTGATATCTCTTCCCATTCGTAATTACTGGAATGTGACATTCCACCGTCCTGCATTACACCCCAACACCCCAGGAAGGAACTGCAGATGCTGGTTTACACCGAAGAAAGACACAAAATGCTGGAGGAACTCAGCGGGACGGACAGCGTCTCTGGAGAGAAGGAAGCTACTGATCAAGAATATATCTATCTCCGCCTTCAAAATATCCACTGATTTGGCCTCCACAGCCGTCTGTGGCAATGAATTCCACAGATTCACCTAAAGAGATTAAAGATCTCCTTCCTAAAGGAACGTCCTTGAATTCTGAGGCTGTGACCTCTGGTCCTAGACTCTCACACAAGTGGAAACATCCTCTCCACATCCACTCTATCCAGGCCTTTCACTGTTCTGTATGTTTCAATGAGGTCCCCCCTCATTCTCATTAAACTCTAGCGAGTACAGGCCCAGTGCTGACAGACGCTCATCATGGGTTAACCCACGCATGCCTGGTCGGTGTATGGGACAGTAGTCAAGCTAATGGGAGGTCCAGAGGTCTGCGAAAAGAACTCCCAAAATAAACAACTTACAAACTTGTTCCAGCACATGAAGTAGTTGATGTATAAAAGATGTTTACCTTGACCTTACTTCCATTCCACTGTTCTTTAATAAGTGACTAAATTGAACCTATTATAAATAGTGCTTCATGAAATATACAAGACCTTTCATAAATCATTCAACACTTCAATAAATATATTCCTTCAGCCGTTCACGTTGTGTGGAGAGCGAATTGCTGCAGTGAACTTGCTCAACTTCATGTGTCCACCTGATGGTGATGAGCAGATTGCCCCAATGGGGCCTGTTGTACCAATCCCCCTGCCCACCCCTGTCCCCACAAACGCTGATCCTCATCTCCCCACTGGCTCCAAGGAACCCCTCCCCCTCTTGTGGCCAACCTGAAGACAATCCAGCCAATCCCTGCCTTCCGTCCTTTGACTCCTTCAACACAGACATTGTGGGCTGAAGGGTCGGTTCCCTGTTGTACTGTTCTATGTCCTATGTTCTATGTCCTGTCCTATGCCCCATGTTATATGTCCTATGCCCCATGTTATATGTCCTATGTCCTATGTCCCATGTCCCATGTTCTATGTTCCAGGTCCTGTTCTATGTCCTATGTCCTGTTCTATGTTCTATATCCTATGTCCCATGTTCTATGTCCTATGTTCCAGGTCCTGTTCTATGTCCCATGTTCTATATCCTATGTTCTATATCCTGTTCTACATTCTATGTCCTATGTCCTGTTCTATGTTCTATATTCCATGCCCCATGCCCCATGTTCTACTGTGTGATCTGCCTGGGTAGCACACAAATCAAAGCTTTAGATGCACATGACATCAATAAACCAATACCTATTTTTTAAGAGATTAACTGAAATTGTTAAAAATAACATGGCAACAATGCAACACAATAAGGATGTGAGGCAACAGTGGGAAGAATGTAATATGGTGTTAACAATGGTGAAGGAGGGAATGAGAGAGAATATATTCCTGCCAAAAGGGAAAAACAAATTAAACACTTCTGAGCCTTCAGTGAGAGGCTGTGGAGCTTCAGGGAATGGAGATATATATACGTGAAGTGTAAAGACAGCAGTACAATCCATGATGAGAGAGAATATGAAGAGGATTTTTTACAAAGGTAGAACAAGTTGCAAGGTAAAGATGGGGGATGACATACAACTGTCAAGGACATAATATAAACCGGTGAAATGATTTACAGCGATATCAATTAAAAACGGGAGTTGGGATTAGTATCGGCTTGTTGCAGAGTAGCCAGAAAATCACAGCTGGCAACAAGAGGGAGATGCTGGAACAATGAAGTCATTATTTTGCTTTGGTCTTCAGCAGGTGGATGTGACATTGGGTAGTGAGATTGGCTTCGAGATAGTTGCAGTCAAAGCAGGAATATTATATAAACCATTCAAATTCTCAGAGGATAAGATTTCTGGTCCAGATGGTTTATATCTGTAGATTTAAAAATAGGGCAAAGCAAAAGCAGAGACATGACTACACATATTTAATAATTAATTGGAAAAATGCTGCAGTGCCTTGTGACTGATGGAGAGCAAATGTAATTGCTGGATTTACAGTAAACATGAGAATAAACCACGCTCAGAGAGTTGTGGAGCAGCACACTTGACATTCTGAACAAGAAAAATCACAAAGGAGGAAACAATAGGGAAATGTCCAGAAACACAAATTGCAAAAGGATCAAAGAGGGTAACAGCAGAGCAAAAGGCTCTTCGGCCCACAGCATCGATACTACCCCTTGTACTTCACTATGCCACCCTATTTATCCATGATTAGCACGGGTGTCGGAGGTTATGGGGAGAAGGCAGGAGAATGGTGTTAGGACGGAAACATAGATCAGCCGTGATTGAATGGCGGAGTTGACCTGATGGGCCGAATGGCCTAATTCTACTCCTATTCCTTACGACCTTATGACCTTATATTTGCTCTGTGGTCATAAGATCATAAAAACATAAGGGTTAGGAGAAGAATTAGGCCATTTGGCCCATCAAATCTACTCCGCCATTCAATCATAGCTGCTCTATCTCCCTTTTAACTCCATTCTCCTGCGTTCTCCCCATAACCCCTGACACCTGCCCTCACTATCTACAATATCTTGAAGAGCATGGAATTCTCAAGGGTAACTCTTGCATGACCAACCTTACTGCACTTTCCGAAGAGATGCCAGTGAATAGTGAAAGGCTTGGATAGAGTGGATGTGGAGAGGATGTTTCCACTAGTGGGAGAGTCTAAGACCAGAGGTCACAGCCTCAGAATAATAGGACATGCCGTTAGAAGGAGATGAGGAGGAATTTCTTTAGTCAGAGGGTGGTGAGAAGACAGGAGAATGGAGGAGATCAGCCATGATTGAATGGTGGAGTAGACTTGATGGGCTGAATAGCCTAGTTTTTCTCCTATCACATGACCTTATGAAGCAGAGAGTGGGAGCACCAGCACATATTCTCAGCATAAGATAGTTTGCGTTGATCATGGACATTCAGCACTGGCGCCACCACTGATCAATGTTTACATTAACGGTTTGGACTTAATGAGTCAAACATTTCCAGATTTGTAATGAGACTGTGTTGAGGTGTGGAGCCAATACTGAGACACAAAGAGTGCTGGAGTAACTGAGTGGGTCAGGCAGCATCTGTGGAGAACATGGATAGGTGACATTTCACAGCGTGCTGGAGTAACTCAGCGGGTCAGGCAGCATCTGTGGAGAACATCTTGAGATACTCCAGCACTTTGTGTCTTTTTTTGGTAAACCAGCACCTGCAGTTCCTTGTTGTTACATTGCTGAGAGAGTGTGCCCAGACTCAGGAGAGGAGAGAGCAGGAAGCCATTAGCAAAGCAAACGCACACAGGTGAGTGAGTGGTTTTAAGAGCAGAATCCAGAGGTCCCCTGTTACTGGGAATGTGAGTCTTACACTAGTAAGAACATCTACACTAGTCAAACCTGCCTACATTTGACCAATATCCCTCTAAACCTGTCCTATCCATGTACCTGTCTGAATGTTTCTTAAATGTTGCGATAGTCCCAATCTTAACTACCTCCTCTGGCAGCTTATTCCATACACCCACCACCATTTGTGTGAGAAATTTGCCTTTCAGATTCCCATTAAATCTTTCCCCTTCACCTTAAACTTATGTCCTATGACCCTTGATTCCCCTACTCTGGGCAAGAGACTCTGTGCATCTACCTGATCTATTCCTCTCATGATTTTATACACCTCTATAAGATCACCCGTCATCCTCCTGCACTCTAAGGAATAGAGTCCCAGCCTGCTCAACCTCTCCCTAGAGCTAGCTACAGAAACAGTTTAATTAGGGAACATATCCTAGCATGAATGATAATTGTGATACACATATTACAGTTAATTGTGGTTTGTATATCTCATTTAATTACAGGTCATAATTCAGTAATAATTGTGGTTTGTGTATCTGTGTTAATTGCAGTTTATTCATCGGTTCTTTGGCAGCCTCCGCCACCACCCCTGGCAGCGCGTTCCAGGCACCCACCACCCTCTGTGGAAAAAACTTGCCCCCCACATCTCCTTTAGACTTTCCCCTTTTTTATTTTAAAGCTGTGCTCTTGAGTACTTAATCCTAGTTCCTGATTCCCCTAACCTGGGAAAAAGACACTATGCATTCACTCCACCTATTCCCCCCCATAATGTGGGACATCTCTATAAGATCATCCCTCAGCCTCCTGTACGCCAAGGAATAAAGTCTTAGCCTTCCCAACCTCTCCCTGTAGCTCAGGTCCGTGAGTCCTGGTAATATCCTTGCCAAAGAGAGACACAAAATGCTGGAGTAACTCAGCAGGACAGGCAGCATCTGTGGAGAGAAGGAATGGGTGATGTTTCGGGTAGAGACCCATTTTTAGTTAGGGAAAGGGGAAACAAGAGATTATAGTCTTGGCATCATGTTCGGCACAGACATTGTGGGCCGAAGGACCTGTTCTTGTGCTGTAATGTTCTATGTTTCTGAAGACAAGGGGTATATTTCCAGGGAAGGACTGAGCAGGGAGAGGGTGCGAGGAGTTGTACGATTGAGGCAGCATAAAGCAGTCCACGGCACAAGCCTTTAGCCCTGAGAAGGGAATGAATTATGAGTCTTGGCATTGTGGTAGAACAGGGTACGAGCTTCGTGGGGATGGGGAAGGGCAGGATGAAAGTCAGGGACAGTGGCTGGGACAAATGCAGAGCTACACTCATTTCTACTGAATTGCAATTATACTGTGGTCACAGCAAGCAGCCAGTTATCGCTGATGAATAAACTGTAATTAACACAGATACACAAATCACAATTATTACTGAGTTATGACCTGTAATTAAAAGAGATAGACCAACCATAATTAACTCTAATATATGTATCACAAATATCATTTAAACTAGGGTATGTCCTCAGATTAACCGGTCTCTGTGGATACATGCCTTGTATTGGACTCATAAAGTTATACAGTATGGAAACAGGCCCTTCAGCCCGACATCCATGCCATCCAAGATGCTCATCCAAGCAAGTCCCATTTGCCCACGTTTGGCCCAGATCCTTCTAACTTTGATCAGTACGGGTGTCAGTGGTTATGGGGAGAAGGCAGGAGAATGGGTTTGAGAGGGAAAGATACATCAGCCAGGATTGAATGGCAGAGTAGACTTGATGGCCTGTTTCTGCACTGTAATTCTAAACTAAACTAAACCTTGTGTTCTAGGTTACTTCAGCGCGTTGGCCAGAGTGACTACCCCAACCCGATACATCCCTCGCTGCTGTCTGCATACAAGATCACTGCTCTTGTAGAAGTCCCCAAAACTGTTGAAGGTGTATAATTCATTAATACATTAAACCAAGCCGCCTGCTAGTATCTGTAATTTAACATATTAATTTTCCTTACGTTTGAACTTCTATCCATGCACCTGTCCAAATGTCTTTTAAATGTTCCAGCACCTGCCTCAACTACTTTCTCTGGAAATTCATTCCATATCCCATTTTCACCTTCTATGTGGTGTTACTTGTACACAGGGCATTATACAGTTCAGTGTGTGTTACCTGTACACAGGGGCTTTATACAGTTCAGTGTGTGTTACCTGTACACAGGGGCATTATACAGTGGTCAGTGTGTGTTACCTGTACACAGGGGCATTACACAGTTCAGTGTGTGTTACCTGTACACAGGGCATTATACAGTTCAGTGTCTGTTACCTGTACACAGGGGCATTATACAGTGGTCAGTGTGTGTTACCTGTACACAGGGGCATTACACAGTTCAGTGTGTGTTACCTGTACACAGGGGCATTACACAGTTCAGTGTGTGTTACCTGTACACAGGGGCATTATACAGTGGTCAGTGTGTGTTACCTGTACACAGGGCATTATACAGTGGTCAGTGTGTGTTACCTGTACACAGGGGCATTACACAGTTCAGTGTGTGTTACCTGTACACAGGGCATTATACAGTGGTCAGTGTGTGTTACCTGTACACAGGGTATTATACAGTTCAGTGTGTGTTACCTGTACACAGGGGCATTATACAGTTCAGTGTGTGTTACCTGTACACAGGGCATTATACAGTGGTCAGTGTGTGTTACCTGTACACAGGGCATTATACAGTTCAGTGTGTGTTACCTGTACACAGGGCATTATACAGTTCAGTGTGTGTTACCTGTACACAGGGTTATTACAGTTCAGTGTGTGTTACCTGTACACAGGGCATTATACAGTTCAGTGTGTGTTACCTGTACACAGGGCATTATACAGTTCAGTGTGTGTTACCTGTACACAGGGCATTATACAGTGGTCAGTGTGTGTTACCTGTACACAGGGGCATTATACAGTTCAGTGTGTGTTACCTGTACACAGGGGCTTTATACAGTGGTCAGTGTGTGTTACCTGTACACAGGGCATTATACAGTTCAGTGTGTGTTACCTGTACACAGGGCATTATACAGTTCAGTGTGTGTTACCTGTACACAGGGCATTATACAGTTCAGTGTGTGTTACCTGTACACAGGGCATTATACAGTTCAGTGTGTGTTACCTGTACACAGGGCATTATACAGTTCAGTGTGTGTTACCTGTACACAGGGCATTATACAGTTCAGTGTGTGTTACCTGTACACAGGGCATTATACAGTGGTCAGTGTGTGTTACCTGTACACAGGGCATTATACAGTTCAGTGTGTGTTACCTGTACACAGGGCATTATACAGTGGTCAGTGTGTGTTACCTGTACACAGGGCATTATACAGTTCAGTGTGTGTTACCTGTACACAGGGCATTATACAGTTCAGTGTGTGTTACCTGTACACAGGGCATTATACAGTTCAGTGTGTGTTACCTGTACACAGGGCATTATACAGTTCAGTGTGTGTTACCTGTACACAGGGCATTATACAGTTCAGTGTGTGTTACCTGTACACAGGGCATTATACAGTTCAGTGTGTGTTACCTGTACACAGGGCATTATACAGTGGTCAGTGTGTGTTACCTGTACACAGGGCATTATACAGTTCAGTGTGTGTTACCTGTACACAGGGCATTATACAGTTCAGTGTGTGTTACCTGTACACAGGGCATTATACAGTTCAGTGTGTGTTACCTGTACACAGGGCATTATACAGTGGTCAGTGTGTGTTACCTGTACACAGGGCATTATACAGTTCAGTGTGTGTTACCTGTACACAGGGCATTATACAGTTCAGTGTGTGTTACCTGTACACAGGGCATTATACAGTGGTCAGTGTGTGTTACCTGTACACAGGGCATTATACAGTTCAGTGTGTGTTACCTGTACACAGGGCATTATACAGTTCAGTGTGTGTTACCTGTACACAGGGGCTTTATACAGTGGTCAGTGTGTGTTACCTGTACACAGGGCACTATACAGTTCAGTGTGTGTTACCTGTACACGGGGCATTATACAGTTCAGTGTGTGTTACCTGTACACAGGGCATTATACAGTTCAGTGTGTGTTACCTGTACACGGGGCATTATACAGTTCAGTGTGTGTTACCTGTACACAAGGACGTCATCGCTGGAGCTGTTGTACTGCACCTGGTACATGCGGATGCCGGGCACATGGCGCTGTGAGGGCCATCGTATTTGCACGGAGGTGGAGGTGAGGTCAGTGGCAGTGACCCTCCTGTCCTGCTGCGTCTTTGTGTCATTGGCCACAGAGGGCGACGCAGACTTGGAGGAGGTGGTGATGTCGGACGAGCCAGGGTCTGGCTCTTTGATATTGTTGGTGCCATTGGCGAAATGTGGGAGAGGGTTGACGACCAACTCCACCGTCACCACGGCGTCACCTGCAGCGTTGGAGGCGAAGCAGGTGAAAGTGCCGGTGTCTTTAGGCGCGGCAATCAGCATCTCCAGAGTTCCATTCTCGTAGCTAGTGGCTCGGGTTGAATTGGAGATCAGCCGTCCCTCAGGTGAGGTCCAGTGAATGGATGGGTTTGGGTCTCCGACCCCTTTACACTTGAGGATGGCTCGCTGACCTTCCATGACGAAGATCTTGGAGCTGTGTCGAGTGATCAGCGGAGGATCGCAGGTGAACTCCTCCTCGGGGATGAACCAGAAGTATTTGCCCATGAGGTGAGGCGGAGATGCGCAGGTCTCCAGATCATCTTCCCTGGTGAGACGCCTCAACCAGAGCAGCTCGCAGTTACAGTGCAGGGGATTCCCACCAAAGTTGAGCACCAGAGATGAGAGCGGAGACCCTTTTGTCTTCGAGTACATTCGGACTCTGAGGAAGAGTGGATCGGGGGGCAACTTGTGAAGCTTGTTGGACGTCATGTCCAACCGAGCCAGCTTGTGGAGGTTGGAAAATGTCCCTTCAGGAACAAATGCGATCAGGTTGTGGTCCAAGCTCAGAGAGTTGATGTTGGTCATTTTACTAATGGTCTCCCAAGGCAGATCCTCCAAGTTGTTGTAAGAAAGGTCCAGGTCTTCAAGGGAGGTTTCAAAGTCATAGAAGGAGTTGGCCGAGATGTGTTGGAGCTGGTTGTTGCTGAGGATGAGATGCCGGAGGTTGACCAGGCCGTTGAAGTGTTCGGGCAAGACTGTGGTCAACCTGTTGCTGTCCAGATGCAAGGCGCGGAGGCCTCGCAGGTCACCAAAGGTGAGCGGCATGATCTGGCTGATGGTGTTCCTGGACAGGGTGAGGTGCACCAGGCTGCTCATGTTGGCAAAGTCCTTTCTCCTGACGGTGGTGATGAAGTTGCCGGTCAGCCGCAGCTCCACTGTTCTCCGGTCGATGAACGGCGGCACGAAGAGCAGCCCGGTGTTGGAACAGAGGATGGCCAGTGACGGTGAGAGGTTCTGGCAGATGCAGCGTTTGGGGCAGAGTTGAGCCCTGACTGCCAGGCTGAGCAGCAGCAGAGAGAAGAGGAATCTCTCCATCCTCACTCACACCCACCGCTCTGTGGACAAACACCTCAGACCTGCGAGCTAGACCAAGAGAGAAGAACAAACTATTAGAAGCTCCAATGGACAGTTCAGTTTAGAGATACAGCATAAAAACAGGCCCTTCGACCCACCGAGTCCGCACCGACCAGCGATCCCCACACACTAACACTATCCTACACATACTGGGGACAATTTCTACATTTATACCAAGCCAAGTAACCTACAAACCTGCAAGTCTTTGGAGTGTGGGAGGAAACCGAAGATCTAAAAAAAAACACACATGGGGTTCATGGGGAGAACGTGCAAACTCTGTACATACAGCGCCCATAGTCAGGATCGAAGCAAAACTACCGCTGCACCACCGTGCCACCCAAAATAAAACAAATTAAATAAAATATTCATAAGTTCTAAGAGCAAAATTAGGTCATTCGGCCCATCAACTCTACTCCGTGATTCTATTATGGCTGATCTATCTCTCCCTCCCTTCTCCCCATAACCTCTGACACCCGTACTAATCAAAAACCTACCAATCTCCACCTTAAAAATATCCATTGACGTTCTCCACAGCCTCTGTGGCAAATAATTCCACGGATTCACCTCCCTGTAGCTAAAGAAATCCCTCCTCATCTCCTGTGTAAAGTCTGGCTGGGGCCTGTATTCATAACACATTGAATCTTCTCGAACCAAATGGAAATTATTTTATTAAAATTTAATTATTTGTTCCACGCATACGCAAGGGGCTCCCCAATGGATTAGTAAAATATCCCATGGATAACACTACAAGAGGACAAGGCCAGTTGGACCCAACAGCTCTGCTATTAGAGATTGGCTGATCGTTATTCTCCTGTTCCACGTTCTGCAGTAAATCTCCAGCACTTTGTGAAACTGCAAATCTATTATCATGGCTTTGATTTCCCAGTAAGTACCCAGAGAACATAAATGTCCTTGCAGGTCCTGTCCCACTTACACAACTTTTTCGGCGACTGCTGGCACCCGTCATAGGTCGTTGCAGGTCGCCGAAAATTTTCATCATATTGAAAATCCAGCGGTGACCAGAAAGACGCTACGACTATTTGGGCGACTGAGGAGACGAATCACGACCATACAGGCAACACCCTGGCGACATGTCGCGGGGTGAAGCCTGTATGGCCGTGAGGAGTCGCCCAAAGAGTCGGGACCTTGTTCTGGTCGCCGCTGGATTTTCAACGTGTTTTTGGCGACCTGCTGCGACTATGACCGGTGCCGGCAGTCGCCGAAAAAAATCAAGTAAGTGGGACTGGCCCTTAAATCCTTTCTCATTTCCTTCCATTTTCCACACAATATTCAGTCCCGTATTCAGAACTTGCAATGGACCAAAGCTCTGCTCACAAAACATAATACGAATGGACTAAACAACCTCACTTTTATCTCCTCCTGTAAAATAACATGCTTAAAATAAGACAATTAAGCACTTCATCCCAACTGAAGGGGAAATTATTTCCCAATTAGTCCTTGTTCCTTGAATTGTAACCATTCAACATCTGAAGTGGAGTCACCATTTTGTTGTAACACAAATGGCTAATGGGCGACATTCCTTCTGTTAATAGTTATAATAAAGACACTATTCTATGGAAAACATGCATTTACTTTCTAAACCCCTACTGTTTCTAATATATCCATATTCTTCTTAAACCGCTGGGCATTGTCCGTTGAATATTGACCTTGATAGATTCTTGATTAGCACGGGAGACAGGGGTTATGGGGAGAAGGCAGGAGAATGGGTTGAGGAGGGAGAGATAGATCAGACTTGATGGGCTGAATGGCCTACTTCTGCTCCTAGAACTTATAATATTGGCTTTCCCCAGTGCACTGGACCAGCTGCTTAACCTCTGGTTCAGCCATAGTTAGTGTGTTGGCCAGCTCCGATACTAAACTCACACAGATTGCCATGTACCTCATTCCTTAATGAAGACACGAGATAGTGAGGGACCCTCACACGGAGCAATGCGGGGGGGATTTCCCCTTAAACTTATGAAGCAGTATTTTATAACTGCACGGCGACAAGATGGTTAACTAGGTTTAGTTCTTGTTCAATATCTCTCTATATCTCCAATTACATTTCCTGTTTCCCATTCATAGTCATAGTGTGGAAACAGGCCCTTCGGCCCAACTTGCCCACACCGACCAACATGTCGCAGCTACACTAGTCCCACCTGCTCACATTTGGCCCATATCCCTCCAAACCTGTGCTATCCATGTACCTATCTAAATGTTTCTTAAATGTTGGGATAGTCCCAGCCTCAACTACCTCCTCTGGCAACTTGTTCCATACACCCACCACCCTTTGTGTGAAAAAGTTACCCCTCAGATTCCTATTGAATCTTTTTCCCTTCACTTTGAACCTATGTCCTCTGGTCCTCGATTCCCCTACTCTGGGCCAGAGACTCTGTGCATCTACCCGATCTATTCCTCTGACTCTCAGTCTGAAGAAGGGTCTCGTCCCGAAACGTCACCTATTCCTTCTCTCCAGAGACGCTGCCTGACTCGTTGAGTTACTCCAGCTTTTTTGTGTCTATCTCCGGTTGAAACCAGCATCTGCGGTTCCTTCCTACAACACACGATAAATGTCTGTCGTCTGTGTCTCTTCAAGTCTTTCACAAATACTGCTCTAGACTGTGGACACAGGAGCAAGCATCATCACCCATGTAGTGCCTCACATCTAGAGATTAGTTTCTGGCAAGTGTTTCACTGGCACTGCTTCAAGTCATTAATGCTTAACACAAGATCCTGCAATCTTTTCAAAGAGAGACAGCAGAGTAAGAGCAAAGGGAAACATTAGATATATCACATTAATATCACACACTAATTATTATCTTGAGAGTTTAGCTTTAAGCATTGGAAAGTGGATGAAACATATTTGGAAAAGGGCAATAGACACAAATTGCTGAGTAACTCAGCGGAACAGGCAGCATCTCTGGAGAGAAGGAATGGGTGACGTTTCGAGACTCTTGACCCGAAACGTCACCCATTTCTTCTCTCCAGAGATGTTGCCTGTACCGCTGAGTTCCTCCAACAGTTTGTACCTATGATGTAAACCAGCACCTGCAGTTCCATCCAACAAAGTTCACTTGGGTGTCTCACTCTTTATTCACCATAGCATCGTTCTCCTCCTCCTTGTTAGACTTTAGAGATACAGAGTTGAAACAGGCCCTTTGGCCCACCGAGTCCACACCAATCAGCGATAACCTTGCACACTAGCACTGTCCTACACACTAGGGATATTTTACAATTTCCAGAAGTCAATTAACCTACCTTTCGAGAAAGAGCTAGATAGGGCTCTTAAAAATAGCGGAGTCAGGGGATATGGGGAGAAGGCAGGAACGGGGTACTGATTGGGGACGATCAGCCATGATCACATTGAATGGCGGTGCTGGCTCGAAGGGCCGAATTACTTACACCTGCACCTATTGTCTATTGTCTATTGTCTATAAACCTGTACGCCTTTGGAGAGTGGGAGGAAACCGGAGCATCTGCAGAAAACCCACGTGATCACGGAGAGAACGTACAAACTCCGTACAGACAGCACCTGTGGTGTATTCGCGTTTGGAACGGACTTTAATTAAGACTCGGACACGGGAGTAAACTAATGAGCTTCTGTTATTCTGAACGCCACGATGAGTCTCTCTTGCGCATGCGTTAATTACGCAAGACCTTAAATATGTTAATCATCTTTCATACACAACACTCCTCCCCCTTTAACTTGGAGGCAGGTAACACAATGAAATACATGCACCGCAGCACCAGTGGTCAGGATCGAACCCGGGTCTCTGGGGCTGTGAGGCAGCAGCTCTACCCGCTGCGCCACCGTGACACCTTACAACTAAAAATACCGTTTCTCAATAAAACCAGGAGACGTCCCCAAGCACGAACCCCAAGTGACCGATGAACGAGAATCAGCTCAAGGGTGGAACGTTAATGGGAAAGTCGGTGAATGAGATCTGTCACTAAAGTCTCAGTCATCTCAGACACTCCAAGCTTCAGAGAGGATCAGCCCTCAGCAAGAAACAGATGTGGATCCCCAGAGGACTTATTCTACAATCTCCTGTCAGACTGCTTGATTTCTTAACAACTGATAATAACTGAAACGCGAAACCATAAATTGACGGATAGGCTTTCCAACTACACATTAACATAACAGCATGAAGCTTCTTCATTAACCAAAGCAGAGACTGTTACCGTCACTTGGATTTGCTGTGTTGATGTCAGTTAAATTAGCAAGGCCCAGAGAACCTTTGCACAATTGTTGTTGACTGAATTACAAGTTTTATGCTGCTGCTGCTGTCATGAGATGCATCTAATCTATTGAGTTCAGCTCCAGTAATTTTACTGTTTATTACACATTTATGAAGCGCAATGATAAGAGAGCTGTTGGCACATCACACACTTGATCCATTTAAGTATTTAGAGCTGAGGGGAGTTATAATCACATTAAGTTGAGAAAATGTCCAATCAGTTTTCTGCCTCAATGGACGGCCGCTGAGATTGCTAAACTAACGGCAATGTATCAGGTGGGGTGCTCCCGAGACCAGGCGCGGCACGATGGCGCAGCGGTAGAGATGCTGCCTTACAGAGCTTGCAGCGTCGGAGACCCGGGTTCGATCCTGACCACGTGTGCTGCTTGTACGGAGTTTGTACGTTCTCCCCGTGACCGCGTGGATTTTCTCCGAGATATTCGATTTCCTCCCACACTGCAAACACGTGCAGGTTTGTAGGTTAATTGACTTGGTGTTTGTGTAAATTGTCCTTAGTGCATGTAGAATAGTGTTAATGTGTGGAGATCACTGGTCAGCATGGACTCGGTGGGCCGAAGGGCCTGTTTCCATGCTGTATCTCTAAATCGCCAATCTCCTCCAATTTCGCCATCCTCTCACCTTTACCTTCCTCTCCTCTGTGAATGTAAAGGGAAATTGGACGCATTGAGGCCCTTCGGCCCACCTTGTCCACAATGAACAAGTTGGCATCATCAATGACCCTTGCCACACTGGCCACGTTCTTCTTCCCTCCTGCCGTCAGGAAGGTGGTCCCGGCATCTTCTTTCATTCATTCATCACCATTGAAAACATTAGCGACGCAGTGGCGCTGGTTTCCGACGGGAACGGTGACAGACGCACCACACATCCCCGTCCACCAGTTCCTGCGGACCTCTGCCGCTGGAAGTACAGGATTTTGGTGTGTGTGTGCTTTATCATCATTCCTTACAATGCTGTGTACGACAGTGATCGCAACTTCTACTGAAGTGTGGATGGCCGTTGGCTCGCTAGGAGCTCATCTGCCCTTTGACATGTTTTGTTTTTGGTCCGGCTGGGGGTCCACAGCCCCCTCCTCACCTGGAAAACCAGGTGGGGGAGACGGTTTAGTCGCCGCTATCCGACCATGGAGCGGGTAGCACGGGATTATATGGTACCCGTGGCGGGGGGAACTCCCCCCCCAGACCTGATCTGACATCTAAAAACTGAAAACATTCACATTCAGCTTCTTCCCAACAACCATCACGTTCTCGAAGTCTACAAACACCAACTCAATTATGAACTACAAAATATCTTGGTTGCACCAGGAACTTTGAGCTTCTGTCTGCACTAATATTGTTTTATAAAGAATATTGAACTTTATTGTGTTATCCATGCGTACTGTGTTTACAGACCTGTTATGCTGCTGCAAGTAACAATTTCATTATTCTGTTGTCAGGACATACGACATGAAACATTCTTGGCTCCGCAACTAATGGATAGGCAGGGAATGAGGATGTGGAGGAGATTAGTTTAACGGCGTCATATTAGTCATAGATATTTTAGTCATAGACATCATAGACATGGAATTCATTGCCACAGACGGCTGTGAAGGCCAAGTCAGTGGCTATTTTTTTAAGGCAGAGATAGATAGATTCTTGATTAGTACGGGTGTCAGGGGTTATGGGGAGAAGGCAGGAGAATGGGGTTCGGAGGGTGAGATAGATCAGCCATGATTGAATGGTGGAGTAGACTTGATGGGCTGATCGGTAACATCTGGAGCTCGCGGGTCCCTAGTGGGAGACCATTTTTCGGAGTTCCCGTAACGGCAACTTCTCCCGCCTGAGTTGCGGTGTTGAAGATGACCCGGAGCGGGGCCTTACATCGCCCGGCGTGGCCTTAACGCCGCGGGACTCGCCATCGCCCGCCGGGGGCTTCAACAATGAGAGAAGAATGGAACACAGGGGAGAGACAAGACTTTGCCTTCCATCACAGTGCGGAGGAGATTCACTGAAATGGATGTTTGTGTGAATTGTGTTGGTGTGTGTCTTGGTTCTTGTTGTATAACTGCAGAAACCACATTTCGTTTGAACTTCATTTGAGGTTCAAATGACAATAAATAATTGTATTGTATTGGATGGGCTAATTCTGATCCTAACACTTGTGTCTCACTGTGACTCTCTCTGTGACTCACTCTCTCTCTCTGACTCTCTCTCTCTCTATGTGACTCTCACTCTCTCTCTCTCTGACTCTCTCTCTCTCTCTGTGACTCACTCACTCTCTCTGTGACTCACTCACTCTCTGTGACTCAATCTCTCTGTGACTCAATCTCTCTGTGACTCTCTCTCTCTCTGTGATTCACTCTCTCTGACTCCTCGCTCTGTGATTCACTCTCTCTGACTCTCTCTCTCTGTGACTCTCTCTCTCTCTCTCTCTCTCTGTGACTTTCTCTGTGTGACTGTGATTCTATTCAGAGACGGTGAGGAACATATTACAGGTGAAGACCAAAGTGTGAGAATGGTAATTGTTTTTCCACCCAATTAACTTTCGATTACTCCTGGCTAGATTCAACTTTGCTTTGAGAAAGATCTTCCTTTCTTCCGCCCATTTATACTCCATCCAAGCCCCGGCTCCCAGTTGAAGTGTGGAGAATTCTCATCTTCTATTATCTCTCAGCAGCTGCAGTTTATTCTGACTCCTCTACACCTGTTGGAATCCAACATGGGCTGCATGGCCAGGGAACTGCAGCGTTCTTGACTGCTTGATGCTCCCATCTCTCCTCCAGAGGGAAGGGCAAGGGGATCATCAGCAGCCTGGCGTGTAGCTACCCGTAAACATATTAACGTGTTTTCCAAGTGGCATCGCTGCCTCATTAGATCTTGCCGAGCCAGGATTGAGAAACACATCTTGACATTCAGGTTCCCTAGCAACGGGGATGAGCTGCTCGATCTAATTACAATCAGGAGTAGAGACCTCTCTCATGTCCCAGTCTGAGATGGATAATTAATGCAGGGTGTCTTGCTGCTTTCTGTATTTGGCATCCAACGTTACAGCAAGTGAGTCAGCAAATGTGGTCTGGTGTGTGAACATCAGCCAATGCGCCCGGTTATGTAACACAAGAGTCCCCTCTCTGATCAGCTCATCGATGAACACAGCTCACTCTGACCTGCCCATCTCTGTTCTCTCCCTCTCTCTCTCTCGCACTCTCTCTACCTCCCCCTCTCTCACTCTCTCTTTTCAAGTAACTCCCTCTGTGGGTTCTTCTTTTTATCCCCCACTCTCTCTCCCTCCCACTCACTCTCTCTGACCAAGCGTTCATCTCTCTCTGTCATCCCTCACTCTCTCTCTGACTCAGCATCTTACTATTTGTTGCTCACACTCTCACTCTCTCGTTCTCTCTCTCTCTCTCTCTCTCTCTCTCTCTCTCTAGCTCTGCACATTTCCCTGTCTCCATCCATCATGCAGGAGTATCTATCCATATCTGAGGAAGGATGTGCTGGCTCTGGAGAGGATCCAGAGGAGGTTTACAAGAATGATCCCAGAAATGAGTGGGTTAGCATATGATGAGCGTCTGTCGGCACTGGGTCTGTACTCGCTGGAGTTTAGAAGAATGAGGGGGGACCTCATTGAAACGTACAGAATAGTGAAAGGCTTGGATAGAGTGGATGTGGAGAGGATGTTTCCACTAGTGGGAGAGTCTAGGACCAGAGGGCACAGCCTCAGAATTAAAGGACGTTCCTTTAGGAAGGAGATTTTTCTGCCATCTCTTGCCACCATTTTGTGGATGATTTCACAACTACCACAGGGTCTCTTTAATCCGTCTGTAAACTGTCCTCAAGGATGTGCTCTAGGCAGTTTTTAAATGACTGAAACCCTGGCCCCCAGATCTGATAATACTTGATGGAGTATTTTAATCAGGCATGCAGGGCTGTCAGTCGCCTTCATCCTAGACCGGCTTTGCTCCGTAATTTTGGGCACTGTGTCTTCAGCAATTTGCTGTTACTAATGGACTCATTTGTTTTCGACATGGTAAATGTCAAGGATCAACTGAAAGTGTCTTAAAATTGTAAAATTCTGTACATAGTGAGATATTGTCAGAAGGTCTCTGCTTCCCACAGTTAACAAGCTTCTCATCTCTCGTCAGGTTATTGCCCTGCAGCCCAGGCATTTGTTGTCCATAATGCTGCCCTGTCCACTTACATCCTCGACTATATGTGTCCCTGCCCCGTGCAAGGCTGGATGTTTTGGGTTTTACAGAGAAGACGGATCTAGGAGTGCGTTGAAAGTAATGTCACAGCTAGATTGGGTGATCAAGAAGGCTTTTGGAACATTGGCCTACATCAGTCGGGGCATTGAGTATAGAAGTTGTATTTAGTTTAGAGATACAGCGCGGAAACAGGCACTTCAGCCCACCGAGTCCATGCCGACCAGCGATCCCCGCACACTAATACTATACTACACACACTAGGGACAATTTACAATTACACCAAGCCAATTAACCTACAAACCTGCACGTCTTTGGAGTGTGGGAGGAACCCAAAGATCTCGTAGAAAACCCACGCGGTCATGGGGAGAACGTACAAACTCCGTACAGACAGCATCCATAGTCAGGATCGAACCCAGGTCATAAGGAATAGAAGTAGAATTAGGCCATTCGGCCCATACAATTCTACTCCGCCATTCAATCATATCTCTCCCCCCACCCCATTCTCATGCCTTCTCCCCATAACCTGTCACACGAGTACTAATCAAGACTATGTCCATCTGCCTTATCCACGGACTTGGCCTCCACAGCCGTCTGTGGCAAAGAATCCCACAGATTCACCACCCTCTGACTGAATTCCTCCTCATCTCCTTCCTAAAAGAACATCCTTTAATTCTGAGACTGTGACCTCTAGTCTTAGACTCTCCCACTAGTGGAAACATCCTCTCCACATCCACTCTATCCAAGTCTTTCCAATTCTCTGTTTCAATGAGGGTCCCCCCTCATTCTTCTAAACTCCAGCGAGTGCCGACAAATGTTCATCATAGGTTAACCACTAATTCCTGGGATCATTTCCTTTGGACCCTCTCCAGAGCCAGCACATGCTTCCTCACATATGGGGCCCGAAATTGCTCACATTATCCCTGACCAGCTCCTTAGAGAGCCTCAGCATCCTCCAACCTCCATCTACTGCATCCGCTGCTCCAGATGCCAGATGATCTATATCGGTGAGACCAAGCGGAGGCTTGGCGATCGTTTCGCCGAACACCTCCGCTCGGTCCGCAATAACCAACCCGACCTCCCGGTGGCTCAGCACTTCAACCCCCTCCCATTCCGTATCCGACCTCTCGGTCCTGGGCCTCCTCCACGGCCAGAGTGAGCAACACCGCAAGTTGGAGGAACAGCACCTCATATTCCGCTTGGGGAGTCTGCATCCTCTGGGCTTGAACATAGAATTTTCTCAATTCTGTTAATGCCCTTGCTGTCTCCTCCCCTTCCCACCTCTCCCTCAGCCCTCGGACCCTGGCATTCCCTCTCTCTCCATCTCCCTCCCCCACCCTAGTCGCACTAGCTTCTCATTTTCACACCACAAACAGCTGACAATGGGGGGGGGGGGGGGTACACAAAAGGCTGGAGAAACTCAGCGGGTGCAGCAGCATCTAAGGAGCGAAGGACTTAGGCGACGTTTCGGGTCGAGACCCTTCTTTGCCCTTTATCATCAATACTTTTTTGCCTATCTTTCATTCATTGTTCTTTATCTCTCCACATCCACCGCCTATATCTCTCGTTTCCCTGATCCCTGACCAGTCTGAAGAAGGGTCTCGACCCGAAACGTCGCCTATCTCCTTAGATGCTGCTGCACCCGCTGAGTTTCTCCAGCGTTGTGTGTGCCCTCGATTCTCCAGCATCTGCAGTCCCTTCTTTGACACTCAGCATTCCCTCCCTGTGTTTGTACACAAGCCGTGTAGAAATAAAATGCTGGCACAGAGTTTGCCGGCACGGTAACTCCGCCAGTGTAGAGCTGCCACACAGTTATCTGGTTGCTCCGGGGCAATATTGTACCTGGCTGGGACTTTCGGTGGCGCTATGGAGTCGGCGGGACTCGCGCCAACCAGCTCCTTCAACGTGGAATGGAAAAAAAAAAACGGGGGGAAAAACGGGGAGATTTAAAGTCACTTACCGGCGGGGAACGGGCGGGGAACGGGCGGCGGGCGGCGGCGGCTTGAGCGGGCTGCGTGACGTCAGCGGGCGCGCGCCTTTACCGCCCCCCCCCCACCAACGGAAAACACCAACTGAAAACTGAAGCAGGCCCGACTGCAGCCTCGGCCTCGAGTTTCACAGCCTCCCAGGAAGACATCCGAGATGGAAGAACTTAAAAAAAAAACAAAAAAAAACTGTTTCTGCAGAAACAAAAACTATAATGAGTGAGCTACAAAAAAAAAAAAAAGAAAAAGGAATATAAAGATTTTAAGGATCCTTGGAGAAGATTTGTAAGTGTTTAAAGAAGTGAAAGATGATTTAAGCAGATAAATTGTACTTACTGTGAGATATGCACTGTGCTCACAATCACTACTCAAGAGACTAAATCGTGGAAGCAAGAGATTCTTTATTATATTTGCGAGTCTGCAGAGTCGGGTGCCTCTCCAAGTTGAGGCACACCAAAGTCAGAAGAGTAAACCCCCTTTATACACACAATTCTACATCCAACCTCCCCTTCGGACCCTCTCCAATTAGACACTGAGGTGCACAATCTGTAGGTACGTCCCCCCAGTACCTCCCACATCATACATCGCATGTCCATGGTAATGAGCAGTTTCTTGACCAGGGGTGTGTTGTAATATTCATTTATTTTATTAAGCATGCTCAGTTGTCCATGACCTGCCCTAGTTTTACTCACCTCCAACTGAACTCTCTCAGTTCTCCTATATCAGTACTAAAGCTAGGCTATAGTGACAAGGGTCCCATCTATCACTCCATTCTACTGATAGGGATCTATCTACATCACTTCTTACTCAAGGATGGCTCTGGTAACTTTTATAACTGGTAAACGCCTCTAACGGTTTGAATCCTCTTTAAAGCCCCTTACAATAGTGGTGTTTAATCACTTTATCCCTCACATTACAGTAAAGACTATGCTTGATGAATGGAAAACACAGGCGGATGCAGCTCTGCAGCAACATGTGGATGAGGTAAACCGTACATTTGTGCTGATGGAGTCAAATGTTGATAATAAGCTAGAACCTATTTTACAGTCACTTGATCAACAACAAGAGGCAATTAATGAATTGTCTAATATTGCCGGTACAAGTGTTAAGGCGAATGAGAAACTTATCTCCGAGAACAAACGTTTATCAGATTTATTACACAAAATAACTGAGAAATATATTGACTTGTAAGTTCTGGCGCCTTTGCCGTCCCTCCGATTTGTTGGATTGAGTGAAGGTAAAGAGGGAGATCAAGACCCTCGAAAATTTGCTGCAAATCTCTTAAAAACTGTTTTTGAATCTGGATCAAGAGCCCCTCCTTGGTCGGGCACACAGGGCACTGAGACGCCGTCCACAGAGGGGCGCGCCACCAAGACAATTGATTGTGAAGGGAGGTACACAAAAGGCTGGAGAAACTCAGCGGGTGCAGCAGCATCTAAGGAGCGAAGGAGATAGGCGACGTTTTGGGTCGAGACCCTTCTTCAGACTGGACAGGGATCAGGGAAACGAGAGATATAGGTGATGTGGAGAGATAAAGAACAATGAATGAAAGATATGCAAAAAAGTATCGATGATAAAGGGAACAAGCCTTTAAATGAGAAGCTAGTGCGACTAGGGTGGGGGAGGGAGATAGAGAGAGAGGGAATGCCAGGGCCCAAGGGCTGAGGGAGAGGTGGGAAGGGGAGGAGACAGCAAGGGTTAACAGAATTGAGAAAATTCACTGTTCAAGCCCAGAGGATGCAGACTCCCCAAGCGGAATATGAGGTGCTGTTCCTCCAACTTGCGGTGTTGCTCACTCTGGCCGTGGAGGAGGCCCAGGACCGAGAGGTCGGATACGGAATGGGAGGGGGAGTTGAAGTGCTGAGCCACCGGGAGGTCGGGTTGGTTATTGCGGACCAAGCGGAGGTGTTCGGCGAAACGATCGCCAAGCCTCCGCTTGGTCTCACCGATATAGATCATCTGGCATCTGGAGCAGCGGATGCAGTAGATGAGGTTGGAGGAGGTGCAGGTGAACCTCTGTCTGACCTGGAAGGACTGCTTGGGTCCCTGAAAGGAGTGGAGGGGGGAGGTGAAGGGACAAGTGTAGCATTTATTGCGGTTGCAAGGGAAAGTGCCCGGGGAAAGGGTAGAGCGGGAGGGGAGGGAAGAATTGACAAGGGAGTTGTGGAGGGAACGGTCTTTGCGGAAGGCAGACAGGAGGGGAGAAGGGAAGATGTGGCGAGTCAAAATTAAGTCCATTTACGTATCTCAAAATATCATAATATTATTATTTCGGATCACGCACCATTAACATTTAAGATAAAATTAAACGGTATAGCTAATAAACAATCTCAATGGAGACTCAACCCTCAAATTTGAAAGGAAAAGGCTTGTTATGATTATCTGGTAAAACAGATTAAATTGTTTTTTTGAGACGAATGACAAACCCGGAATTTCAGCGTCACTTCTTTGGGACACATTTAAAGCCTTTATGCATGGTGCTATAATATCTGCGCAAGCATACCTTAATAAGGAAAACCGAAAGATGCAACAAACTTTAGAAAATGAAATAAAGCAATTAGATATTGAAATTGCAATATCTCCATCTAAGGTGATACATAATAAAATTTCAATATTAAAATATAAGCTAAATAAAATATACTCAAATCATGTTATAAAACTTTTTCAACAGACTAAACAAGTACATTTTGAATTTGGTGACAAACCACAAAAATTATTGTCACGGCAGCTTAGAAAATCAGATGAGGAAAAAATGATATATAAAATCAGATCAAAACAAGGTGAAATATTAACTTTGCCAAAAGATATTAATGACAAATTTCTGCATTACTATCAAAAACTTTATTCAACCAAACTGACGGGGCAATCGGATGGAATGGAAGCATTCTTACATGAATGTCATATCAAAGGTTTAGATCAGGAAGGCAAAGACTTGTTAGATGCTGAAATATCAGTAAAAGACATTGAGGAATCAATCAGATCGTTGCAAAATGGAAAAGCCACTGGCCCTGATGGCCTGAGTGCTGAATTTTATAAGAAGTTTCACGACTTGATTTCCCCCACGTTTACAAGCGATATATAAATATGCTTACGAACAAGGAAAGTTACCAGAAACTCTAAATGAGTCTACAATCACACTCATTCCTGAAGTAGATAAGGATCTGGAAGATCCTGGATCATATAGAGCAATTGCTCTTCTAAATACTGTTAAAAAAATATTAACTAAAATTTTATCCCAAAGGTTAAGTTTAGTGATTAATAAACTAATACATCATGATCAAACAGGCTTTATTCCCAAACATTATTCCACTTATAACTTGAGACGACTATTCAATATCATATATTCAAAAAGAGTTAATGATATTGAATTAGCTGTCATTTCATTAGATGCGGAAAAAGCATTCGACCAGGTTGAATGGCCTTATTTATTTAAGATAATGCAGAAATTTCAACTGGGCGATAGATTTTGTAAATGGGTTAAAATTTTGTACTCCAACCCTACAGCAAAAATAGTAACAAACCAAATGTTATCAGCTAAATTTAATCTTTCTAGGGGTTGTAGACAAGGATGCCCGTTATCACCTTTATTATTTGCTCTCGCAATCGAGCCATTAGCCGAAAGGATTAGATCAGATCCAGAAATATATGGATACAATACTAATACAACGAATAAAATATCTTTATATGCAGACGATGTTTTAATATATATCACAAAACCGGAGATCAGTATTCCTAACTTACTTAACATTATAAATAAGTTCGGTACATTTTCAGGATATAGAATTAATTGGAATAAAAGTGAAATTATGCCTATAACTGGAATAAAAGTAAATTACAACAATTTCCGTTTAAAATAGTTACGGATAAATTTAAATACCTAGGAATTAATGTATCTAAGTCTTATAATCTATTATTTAAATTGAATTATCCTCAGTTTTTGGATAAATTAAAAAATATTTTATACTGGAAAACACTACCAATATCAATGATTAGCAGAATAAATGCTATAAAAATGGTCTTTTTACCACAATTATTATATTTATTTCAAGCTATCCCTTTATATCTCCCAAAAAATGTTTTCAAAAAAATCGATTCTATTATTAACAGCTTTATTTGGGATTATAAAAATCACAGAATAAGTAAAAAACATTTATGTAAATCCAAGATAAATGGAGGATTAGCGATACCTAATTTTTTATATTATTTTTGGGCCGTTCAGATAAAGAATATGAATTTTTGGCAGGTAAAAATGGACCAGGAACCAGCTTGGCTAAATATGGAAATGGAAGACTGTTTACCATTTGATATAAGTTCGATTCTTCTTGCTCCAAGTGAAGTACAAAAAAAAACTTACGGGAATAACCCTATAATTTATAGCAATATACGTATTTGGAAACAAATAGTTAAGACTTTACATCTGGATAATACATCACTCTGTTTACCAATTCTGAATAATCCTTTATTTAAACCTTCTATATTGGATAAGGGGTTTAGACACTAGAAAAATTTAGGAATTATAAGGATAGAACACCTTTACAGGAAAGGAAAATTTCTATCATTTCAAGAATTAAAAGATATCTATGGATTCACCCAAATAACTTGTTTAGGTATTTACAAATTCGAGACTATATCAAGTCAAACATGCAAGACTATAAGAATAGAGAGCCAAGATTATTGGATAAGTGCTTAACAAGCACCCAAATACAGAAAAATTAATAGCGTGCATATATACTCTTTTGGATAGGGAAGTCCCAACAACAGAATCATACCGACAGATATGGGAAAATGAAATGGGTCTATCTATAATGAAAGACACTTGGGAAGAAAGTTTGCAACGTATACGCCGATGCTCATTAAATGCCAGACATACTTTGGTACAATTTAAAGTAATACATAGATTACACTACTCAAAAACTAAATTAAATAGAATTTTTCCTAACATTTCTTCTATTTGCGATAAATGCCAGAATTTAGAAGCCAATTTAACACATAGTTTTGTAACATGCATAAAACTTAATAGTTATTGGGCTGATATTTTTGGAATCATCTCTGAGGTTCTTAAAACTAAATTGGACCCTGATCCAAAGTTAATAATATTAGGAGTCCCTGACTCAAGCTTAATATTAACAGTAAGTCAAAGAAATTTTCTTGACTACTGTTTGATAATTGGAAAAAAAAAAATTAAAATTCTGGAAGGGAACATTATCCCCCACAATCAAATTGTGGACTGTGGAAATGTCAGAGACGTTGCATTTCGAGAGAATTAGGTTTGTCCTAATGGACAAATATGAACTTTTTGAACAAATATGGTCTCCATTCATTGATTACTTAAAGGGGTAGCTGAGCTCAGCACCGTAACTCAATAAGTACCCTGGTGTAGGATTAGATGAAAAAAAGTATTGGGATCTGTATACATGTCTCAATAGATATTGTTATATGAAACTGTTCCATTCAATCTAAAGATGTATTCCTTTTTTTAATTGTTTTAAATTATATAATAATTGTTTTTATTTTTTTTTATTTTTCTTCTTTATCTTTATTCTTTTTTATTTTTTATTATATAATCATTATTATTTAATCACAACGTCTTGATTATTGATTTATACTTTTACTTTTTTTTTCACTCCCTTACCTTCCCAAAAAAATCAAAAACAGTAGCAAATATAAATTATCCAGTAATAGCTGTACAA
>CM069171.1:825220-915220 GCA_035221665.1 Okamejei kenojei
TTGTACATCAGCCACAGAAAGTAAGCATGCAGGTACAGCAGCCAGTGAAGAAAGCTAATGGCCTGTTGGCCTTCGTTGCGAGAGGATTTGAGTTTAGGAGCAAGGAGGTCCTACTGCAGTTGTACAGGGTCCTGGTGAGACCGCACCTGGAGTATTGTGTGCAGTTTTGGTCTCCCAATTTGAGGAAGGACATTCTTGCTATTGAGGGAGTGCATGTAGGTTCACCAGGTTAATTTCCGGGATGGAGGGACTGACATATGATGAGGGAATGGGTCGACTGGGCTTGTATTCACTGGAGTTTAGGATGTGAGGATATCTTATAGAAACATATCAAATTCTTAAAGCTTTTTTTTCCTTTCTTCCCCCCGCCTCCCCCACCCCCTATCAGTCTGAAGGAGGGTTTTGGCCCGAAACGTTACCTATCTCCTTTGCTCCATAGTTGCTGCTGCACCCGCTGAGTTTCTCCAGCATTTTGTGTACCCTCGATTTTCCAGCATCTGCAGTTCCTTCTTTAACACTCAAATTCTTAAAGGATTGGATTCAGATTCAGATTCAGATTCCTTTATTGTCATTCAGACCTTTCGGTCTGAACGAAATTTGTTACCTTGCAGTCATAACATGTAATAAATTAAAACAAAACACACAATAAACACATAATTTAACATCCACCACAGTGAGTTCACCAAGCACCTCCTCACTGTGGTGGAAGGCAAAAGTCTTAAAGTCTTTGTCATTTTCCCCTACTTGTTCCCCCTCTGTACTGAGGCAATCCAGGCCTTCGATGTCATCGTCCACCAGGCCCGCGGCCGAGCCTCCGAAGCCAGGCCGCCACCGCCGCCGGAACGCCGGAACACCACCACAGCCCCCAGCCAGGATCGACCACGGAAACGCTGGAGCCGCCGGAGCTCTGAAGCCGGGCCGCCGCTGGAGCACCTGCTGGAGAGCCGCTGGAGAGCCGCCGGAGCGCCGAAACCGGGCCGCCGCTGGAGCACCTGCTGGAGAGCCGCCGGAGCCGCCGGAGCGCCGAAGCCGGGCCGCCGCTGGAGCACCCGCTGGAGAGCCGCCGGAGCGCCAATGCCGGGCCGCTGCTGGAGCACCGCTGGAGCAACTGCTGGAGCGCCGAAGCCCCGAAGCCGGGCCGCCGCCGCCGCTGGAACACTGGAGCTCTGAACGCTCACCACAGCTCCGAGGCCACCAGCTCCGCCATTAGGCCTCAGCACAGACGGAGACGGTGACGGGGGACACGACAAGAAAAGGTCGCATCCCCCCGAAGGGAGAGACTAAAACCTTGTTTCTCCCACCCTCCCCCCCACACAAACACAGCCTAATAAACCAAAATTCTAACTAAAAACAGACACAAAAGGACGAAAAAAAAGAAAAAAACAGACGGACTGCAGGTGAGCCGCAGCTGCCATGCAGCGCCGCCACTTCCGGAGAGGCTTGATGCAGGAAAAAATTTCCAGATGTTGGGGGAGTCCAGAACCAGGGGTCACAGTTGAAGAATAAGGGTTCGGCCATTTAGGGCTAACCAACGGCAGTGACACAGAGTGGCCAGGGACACCGGACAGACATGCACGCAAGAATGCACGCACACGCAGCACACACGTAGACGCACGCGCACACACACACACACACACATGCACACGTAGACACACACACATATGTTCACATACCCAGACACATGCACATTCGCACACACACACACACACATATATATATATATATATATATATATACACACGCGCACCGGAGAGAAGGAATGGGTGACGTTTCGGGTCGAGACCCTTCTTCAAACCAGAAGTGTTTAATTGTCATCTGTACCAGCAACTGAACAATGAACGTCTGTAGCCTGCTGCAGCTTAACAGGCCGGTAAGTGCAATAGAGTGTGGAATAAACACGAAAAATCAATAAAGTCTGTCGTGCAATGAAAGGGCCATTGTTTTGGAGTTCCCAGGGTTGAGATGAACATTGTGCAGTGTTCAAGAGCCTGATAGTTCCCGACAATGGAACAGCCAGATTCTCACTTGCTGCCCCTAACAGGCCCGTAAATGCAACACACAAATAAATACATCAATAATACAATGACGGCCATGCAGCAACTATGTTCCCCATGTTGGGGGAGTCTAGAACCAGGGGTCACAGTTTAAGAATAAGGGGTTGGCCATTTAGAACGGAGATGAGGAAACACTTTTTCACTCAGAGTTGTGAATCTGTGGAATTCTCTGCCACAGAAGGCGGTGGAGGCCAATTCACTGGATGTTTTCAAGAGAGAGTTAGATTTACTGTAGTTCTTAGGGCTAAAGGAATCAAGGCATATGGGGGAAAAGGCAGGAACGGGGTTCTGATTTTAGATGATCAGCCATGATCATATTGAATAACAGTGCTGGCTCGAAGGGCTGAATGGCCTACTCCTGCACCTATTTTTCTACTACAATTCTCAGCTTTCTCAGCTCCAAGAAAAAAGTCCGAGCCTGCCCAACCTCGCCCTATAGCTCAGGCAGGCGTCCTGGCAACATCCTCGTAGATCTTCACTACAGTCATGGATGGATCTGCAGACCTGGATCATGGTTCATGGACGCGACTACTGCAAGTAATGAAGACAGATTCATTTGATTTTTAGTTTTAATTTTACAGATACAGCGTGGAAACGGGCCCTTCGGCCCACACCGAACAGCGATCCCCGCACACTTAGTCACTTTAGACCCCTTGAGTGGTCAGAAGCCTCACCCGATTTCCACACCTCAAGTGTTCATCCAACTACACTCCTTACACCATGAGAGCTTCCATGTCCACCCATCTCCAACAGTGACCATGGTAGTTCTTCAACTACCCTCAAATCCTTCTCCCAATTATTTTATATCCCCACGGCTTTGCCTTGCCACTAATGGAAAGATTTACTTTTTAAACTTGTTTCTTCATTTTGTAATTCAATGTTTTGGACGTGGGTGTTAATGGCAAGGCCAGGAGAGGGTGGTGGTACGCCTCCTCTCTATGTTCCTTCTGTGCAGGAGCTCCCACAGAGATACCAGGAAGGAGTTCCAGGATTTATAGGCAGTGACAAGGTAGGAACAGGCATCGAAAACATTTGAATTCAGTGAGAATCGGGAGGGCTGGGACTTGCCAAGAACTGAGAGAAAGTGTTGCTCGTTGTCATGTTGGGCTATACGATACGATACCACACGATAGAACTTTATTTATCCCAGGATGGAAGTTGATCTGCCAACAGTCATAAAACACAACAACACTAAATACATGAAACATGAAATTAAAGTGATGAGTGGAGAGGATGGGGGATGTGCAAATATTGGGGCGGGGAGTCAGTCTCAGTCTACCCCACGACAGAAGGGGAGGAGTTGTACAGTTTGATAGCCGCAGGGAAGAAGGATCTCCTGTGGCGTTCTGTGTTGCATCTTGGTGGAACCAGTCTGTTGCTGAAGGTGCTCCTTAGGATGACCAGTGTCTCTTTGGTAGCCAGAGAGCGGGAGGAGTGGATTGGGATGGTAAAGTAAAACGACGGGCAACTGGAAAATCAGGATCATCCTTGTGGATTGGAAGAGATTGAGATACAGGATCATGAAGACTGGGAATGCTTTCCTTGGAAAGGATGAATCCATGAGATGATGTGTGAATCCACGAGATGGATAGAATGAAGAGTCAGTAACTCATGCTTACCCGTGGGTTTAGGTTTAAGGGAAGGGATATGAATGAATATGTTTATTGGCCAAGTATTCACATACAAGGAATTTGCTTTGGTGCTCCCCCCGCGAGTGACAACATGACATACAGTGACAGTTAGGAATGACACAAAAAACATTAAACATTAATAATAAAACATTAATAATATGATATTGAAGGAGATTTGAAGATCTTTTGCCACACAGAGTGTGATTGGAATCCAAAATGGGGCAAGAGTGGGTAGAGGAGAGGGCTCTCACAACCACTGGAGATGTGAATGAACGAATGAATGAATAATACTTATTGTCACATGTGACAAGTCTCAGTTTTTTGCTTCACACACTCACAGTATGCAAAGAGTCATAAGGTCATAAGGATAGGAGTAGAATTAGGCCATTCATCCCATCAAGTCTACTCAGCGGGTCAGGCAGCATCTCTGGAGAAAATAAATAGGTGACATTTCATAAGGTCATAAGGAATAGTAGAATTAGGCCATTCAGCCCATCAAGTCTACTCCCCCATTCAATCATGGATGATCTATCTCTTCCACGTTACCCCATTCTCCCCATAACCCTCGACACCCGCACTAATCAAGAATCTATCTATCTCTGCCTTAAAAAAAAATCCATTGACTTGGCCTCCACAGCTTTCTGTGACAATGAATCCCACAGATTCACCACCCTCTGGCTAAAATCACATAAAGGGTGCCGAAAGTATCCCATTTTACACTAACCATCCATAACTAATTCCATTTGTGGTTCCCTTAATTCTCGGCAGTTCCCCCACACTGGGTCCTCCTTATGTGGAACATCATGGCATGATAGGCTGTGAGCCGAGTGATTTTCTTTAGAGAAACAGCACAGAAACAGGCCATTCGGCCCATAGAGTCCATGTCAACCAGCGATCACCCCATACGCTAGCACTATCCTACACACAGGAGACAATTTACAATTTTACCGAAGGCAATTAACCTACAAACCTGCACGTCTTTGGTGTGTGGGTGGAAACCGGAGCACCTGAAGAAAACCCTCGCAGTCACGGGGAGAACGTGCAAACTCCGTACAGACAGCACCCATAGTCAGGATCGCACCCGGATCTCTGGCACTGCGAGGCAGCAGCTCTACCCGCTGCGCCAGATTGCCGCCCTGGAGCCTAGTTAACATTCTCAAACCACGGCAGTGGGATTTGGACTAATTTTCTGGATCACAGTTATCTTCATGTGTGAGATTAATTTGCACGCTTTTTCACACCCCAGATCCATTGTTTATTTTTAGATGAAGCGTTTACACCTCCTGTCAGCAGTCACCCACTTGTAAAATAGGTCGCAGATGTAGGCAAAACTGCCCTCGCTGGTAGGAGATTTCATCAAAACATCAACAAGTGGACAAGCAACACCATCTCCATATTCTTTACTCTTCATTTTTCACCCCATGGGCTTTGCCAGTTGCTTGTCCCATGCTTCATCACCCAAGAGGTAGCAAGCTCCCCAAGCCCTGCGTACCAAATGTGGTGGCGCAGTGGTAGATTTGCTGTCTTACAGCTCCAGAGGCCCCGGTTCAATCCTGGCTGGGGGTTCTTGTCTGTACGATCTCCCTGCGACCGCTGCTCTGGTTTCCTCCCACATTCCAAAGATGCACAAGTTTGTAGGTTAATTGGCTTCGATAAAGATTGTACACTGTCCCTCGTGTGTAGGGTAGTGTTATTGTACGGGGTGATCACTGGTCGCCATGGACTCAGTGGGCCGAAAGGCCTGTATCTTTGAACTAAATGTTTTAATTGTGTAGGAAGGAAGTGCAGATACTGGTCCGCACCGAAGATGGACACAAAATGCTGGAGTAACTCAGCAGGACAGGCAACACCTCTGGAGAGAGGAATGGGTCAAGACCCATCTTCATATTCAAAGCCTGTCATGCTGAGTTACTCCAGCATTTTGTGTCTACCTTAAACGTTGTAACTGGTGGTTGTGATGGAGAGAGGTTGGTGCGGCCACTTCATAAGGCAGTGGAGACTCTGACATGTTGGTTGGTGCCTGCGGCCAAACTGGCTGAAGATGAATAACTTCCTCCCTAAAGGGTGTTTATGAACCGCTTCAGTTTCAGTTTCAACCAAATGGGACTTGGACAATAATGCGGCAGGTTTGTGGCCACCATGACCAACACAGGGCATTTGTAAACAGCGCAGGCCTATTTTAGTGAATGTAAATTTCACAGCTGGGATTTGGAAAGGTTTCTCTGGAACGTTAGTTCAGTTTCCCGGGTGACAGATGCCCGAGTTTAGAGGCTGTTGCTGAGCCTCACGACTCTGACTATTTGCTTCCGTTCCAACAACAATCAACTCCTTCTGGTGGTTTAGTTTCAAGGTGAAGCTGATGCTGCATGGTTCACGTTGGGCTTGCCAGCTAATGTATGAACTGGAGATTTATCTTCTTTCATTATTCACTACAATGGGCGCATGGGTAGAGTTGCTGCCTCACTGCACCAGAGAAACCGGGTTCCATCCTGACTATGCTGTGCAGACAATGTGTGGAGAACATGAAGAAGTACCTACACTGGGTCAAAGATAGACACAGAATGCTGGAGTAAGTCAGCGGGACAGGCAGCATCTCAGGAGAGAAGGAATGGGTGACGTTTCAGGTCGAAACCCTTCTTCGCACCCACACTGGGGCGATGGTATTCAGGTGCTTGTGAAGCCAAACATTTGGTTTTGTTGGCGTAGAAAACTGGGAGACAAAGGGCCTGTCCCACTGTATGTGGTCTGATGAAGGGTTTCGGCCTGAAACGTTGCCCATTTCCTCCGCACCATAGATGCTGCCTCACCCGCTGGATATTATTTTTACTTGTGCCTGATATCTTATTTACTGAAGAACATTGCTGTCTCGCTGCACTGTCAGCTCAGTGTATTTTTCTTTAATAAGTTACGCTGAACTACATCAGTTGATCAGTGGATCATTACCTCGTCCAAGAACAGTGAATGTCAAGAGAAGTAGGGTGAGGAATGATCTTGCCAATTCCAGTGTGTTGGCATTAAGTCTAGCGCCTGGAATGGAATCAGCTTTCTCTTCTTGTTGGATTCCCAGCCAA
Organism: Okamejei kenojei; assembly: GCA_035221665.1. Lineage (NCBI taxonomy): Eukaryota > Metazoa > Chordata > Chondrichthyes > Rajiformes > Rajidae > Okamejei > Okamejei kenojei. Next base: position 831,977 of record CM069171.1, read on the forward strand.
AAACACAGCAGACAAGAACCAAGAAAAATTGGTTCTCCAGTGAGATTTACCTCAGCAGTAAGCAACTGGAATATCTAACAAAGACAAAGGTAGAGACAGTTTCTTCCCAGCTGTTATCAGACAACTGAACCATCCGACAACAACTAGATAGCAGTGCCGATCTACTATCTACCTCAATGGTGACCCTTGAACTATGTTTGATTGGACTTTACTGGCTTTACCTTGCACTCAACGTCATTCCCTTATCATAAGGGTCATAAGGGGATAGTAGAATTAGACCATTCTACTCCGCCATTCAATCATGTCCGATCTATCTCTCCTAACCCCACCTCACAACCAACAATGGGCCACTGTGGGCTCCAACTTTCATAAGATCATACGAAATAGGTGTAGAACTAGGCCATTCAGCCCATCTAGTCAACTCCACCATTCAATCATGGATGATCTAACTCTCCCTCCTAATCCCATTCTCCTGCCTTCTCCCCATAACCCCTAACATCCGTACTAATCAAGAATCTATCTATCTCTGCCTTAAAAATATCCACTGACGGCCTCCACAGCCTTCTGTGGCAATGAATTCCATACATTCACCACCCTCCAACTCAAGAAACTTCTCCTCATCTCTTAAAAGAACGTCCTTTAATTCTGAGGCTGTGACCTCTAGTCATAGACTCTCCCTCTAGTGGAAACATCCTCTCCACATCCACTCTATCCAGGCCTTTCACTATTCTGTACATTTCAATGAGGTCCTCACTCATTCTGCTAAACTCCAGCGAGCACAGGCCCAGTGCCGTCAAACGGCCATCATAGTTTAACCTACTCATTCATGAGATCATGTATCTGTACACTGTAAATGGATCGACTGTAATCATGTATTGTCTTTCCGTTGACTGGTTAGCACGCAACAAAAGCCTTTCACTGTACCTCGGTACACGTGATAACAAACTGAACTGAATAAAGCAGGAAGACTTCACAAGAATAGGCCATGTTGCTCTGTGCCTTCATCCTGGAGATAACTTGGCAACGCATCTGTCAAATCCAGTCTTGGGCCCTTCATTCACACAGTTACGGACTCTGAAAACTCAGAAGGTCGTCGCTCTGATCAGCGGAGGGGAAACCATGCTCCAGTTGCCCAACCCACACCTCTTCAAGCAGAGCCATAGTCAGAGTGGAAACAGCCTCTTTGGCCCATCTTGCCCATGCTGACCAAGATACCCCATCTGCACCAGTCCCCCTGCCCATGGATGGTCCGTATCCCAATGTTTGGAGGGATATGGACCAAGCGCAGGCAGGCAGGACTAGTGTAGCTGGGACATGTTGGCCGGTGTGGGCAAGCTGGGCCGAAGGGCCTGTTTCCACACTGCATCACTCTATGACTATCTCTCCAAACCTTCCGTATCCATGTACCAGTCCAAATGTATCTTTTTAAGAACCTTTAAGATGAAGGCATGGCATTAAAATCCAGATCCTTGGACCAGTACAATCCAGGAGCTCACGGCTGGGAGCTGGGGGCCAGCCACAGTCAGATGGAACAGTTCTATCTGCAGTGCTGGCTTGGCACAATTTGCAAATTAAGATGGGAACAGGATGCCACCAGAGGTGGAATCAGAAAATGATAACTAATATTTAAAAGAAAGGTGATAATTAGAGGATTAGAATAAATCCTGACAGCATTGGAATGGCAATTAGCAGCCCCGAGACAAGAACTGAGAAAAGATCTCAGGGAAACTGGAGAGGAAGAAAAGGTGACAGCACCTTGCAGCAGGGAAATGGAGCATGTTGCTATCAGTGTCCACATAGCCTGGGTCACTGGTTCTCCACCATTGCGTTCCAAAGCCCTCGCTCCATGTTTCAGTTTAGTTTATTGTCACGCGTACCGAGGTACAGTGAAAGGTTTTGGTTGCATAAATCTAGTCAGCAGAAAGACAATACGCGATTGCCCTCGAGCCATTCACAGTGTATGGATACATGATAAGGGCATAATGTTTAGTGCAAGGTAAAGCCAGTCAAGGATAGTCCAAGGGTCACCAATGAGGTAGATAGTAGTTCAGCACGGCTCTGATTGTGGTAGGATATAGTTGTAGAGTGACACAGTGTGGAAATGGGCCCTTTGGCCCAACTTGTCCACACCGGCCAACATGTCCCGGCTACACTAGTCCCACCTGCACGCATTCGGCCCATATCCCTCCAATCCTGTCCTATCCAGGTGGAAGATGATTCAGTCCAGCTTGGCAACACCTTCCCATAATATGGTGCCCAGAACTGAATAAAAGGTATTCTCACCAACGTCTTATATAACTGCAACATGACCTCCCTAACGTTACACTCAGAATTCTGATTGATGAAGGCCAATGTGCTGAAAGCCCCTTTGACAACCTTAATCTGCTTGTGACACTACTTTGAAGGAACTATGTTCCTGTACTCCTAGGTCCCTCTGCTCTACAACTGGCATTCACTGTGTGTCCTGCCCGTGTTAGACTTCATAAAATGCAACATCTTGCATTTCTCTGCATTAAATTCCATCAATCATTCCTCAGCCAACCTGCCCAACTGATCAAGATCCTTCTGCAATTTAGACATCCATCTTCACTATCTACAATACCACCCACTTTGTTGTCAAGAGTGGTCTCAACCTTGCCGGCTGCTGAGACCTTTTAAGCCTCCACCTCTTAATTTCCAGTGGCGCAGTGCGTGCGCTGCCAGAGATGCCGACTGCCTTTGGCACAGTGTTTGAACATTGCAATTCTGCTTAGTGCCGTGGATTCCATCGGCAGCACAAGCAGGGGAAGTCTGCTTGGGAGGCAGAGAGAAGAATGCAAATGTGAAGCATCCTCTTTCCACGCAGCTAATTAATGTGTGCGGAGAGATAAGCAGCAGGCTGTTTATCCTGCAGGTTAGTGGCTGGGTGAAGCCGTGGAAGAAGCAGCTCAAACCCATCCCACCCTAACCATACTTCTCTCCGTACCACCCCCACCCCAGTTCTCTCTGTCCCCCCTCCACGCAGTTCACTCCGTCCCTCCCCTCACCCTCATTGATGTACTAGTTTCAGTCACCCTGATGAGATTCACTGGCCGTATAACTCCTTATCACCCACCTCACAACCAACAATGGACCATTGTGGGCTCCAACTTTCATAAGATCATACTAAATAGGTGTAGAACTAGGCCATTCGGCCCATCTAGTCAACTCCACCATTCAATCAAGGCTGATCCATCTCTCCCTCCTAACCCCATTCTCCTACCTTCTCCCCATAACCCCTGACACCCATACTAATCAGGAATCCATCTATCTCTGTCTTAAAAATATCCATTGACTTGGCCTCCATAGCCTCCTGTGGCAGAGAATTCCACAGATTCATCACCCTCTGACTAAAGAAATTCCTCCTCATCTCCTTCCTAAAAGAACATCCATTAATTCTGAGGCTGTGGCCTCTAGTCCTAGACTTTCCCACTAGAGGAAACATCCTCTCCACATTCACTCTATCCACCTCATTGAAATGCTATTCTGTACGTTTCAATGAGGTGCCCCCTCATTCTTCTAAACTCCAGCAAGTGCAGGCCCAGTGCCGACAAACGCTCATCATTGGCTAACCCACTCATTCCTGGGATCATTCTTGTAAACCTCATTTCAACCTTTTCTTGATTATGGTTGCTTTTTGCATTTATCCTATACCCTCTTGTTTCCCTTTCCCCCTGACTGTCTAAAGAAGGGTCTCGACCCGAAACGTCTCCTGTTCCATTTTCTCCAGAGATGCTGCCTGTCCCATTGAGTTACTCCAGCGTTTTGTATCCATCTTCAATCCGACCCAACCAGCATGAAATTCCCCAACATCAGGGCAGGCACGCCATTCAATCATGGCTGATCTATCCCTCCCTACTAACCCAATTCTCCTGCCTTCTCCCCATAACCTCCATAATAAGGGGCAAGCCATTTAGAACGGTGATGAGGAAACACTTTACACAGAGTTATGAGTGTGGAATTCTTTGCCTCAGAGGGCGGTGGAGGCCGGTTCTCTGGATACTTTCAAGAGAGAGCTAGATAGCGCCCTTAAAGATAGCGTAGCCAGGGGATATGGGGAGAAGGCAGGAACAGGGTACTGATTGTGGATGATCAGCCACTATCACATTGAATGGCGGTTCTGGCTCGAAGGGCCAAATGGCCTACTCCTGCACCTATTGACTTTAAGAATCTCTGCCTTAAAAACACCTATTGACTTTAAGAATCTCTGCCTTAAAAATATCCATTGACTTGGCCTCCACCATCATCTGTGGCAATGAATTCCAGTAGATGTGGACTCTACTCGGCCAGCTCGCCCTGAATCACACGTGCTTCTACCGTCTCAGTGTTTCTCTCATTGGCTATTTAATTGCTGCAGCAAAAAATCGGGTTTAACTGTTCCATCAAGAATAGGTTTCCATGACAATCAGTCAAAGATGGAGAGACAATATCTCCTCACTATCTCCCAGCAATGAGTGTATCATCAGTGAAGAAACCGGTCTCTAACCCTTTGGGCATTTAGACAACGTTCTACACAAATATAAAATTAATTTAAATGAAAATATCTGTAAAAAGGTGACAGTGGTAGATTTGCGACCTCACAGCGCCAGAGACCCGGGTTCGATCCCGACTACTGGTGCTGTCTATCCGGAGTTTCTATTTCCTCCCCGTGACCTGCGTGGGTTTTCTCCGAGTTCATCGGTTTCCTCCCACACTCCAAAAACGTACATGTTTGAAGGTTAATTGGCTTGGTGTATGTGTAATTTGTCACTAGGGTGCAGGGTAGTGTTAACATGCAGGGATCGCTGGTCGGTGCGGACTCAGTGGGCCGAAGGGCCTGTTTCCGCGCTGTATCTCTACACTAAGCTAAGGTAGAGAAGATGAATATTAATCATTAACTATGATTTACATTTTGTAATTAAAAATCCAGTCACGTGAAACAGTATTCTTCAACGGATAAGCAGCCTGAGAGACCATCTGTCTATAGGCATGATCTTTCCCTTGCACTGAGCATGGCAACTATGAACATGTGGGTTGGGGATTAATATTTAAGCATTATGCTTGGGTCAGGGATTAGACATAAAAGTTAATAGGAATGGTTTCACCCATTTGATATTCTACAGTTGAATCGGTGTAATATACAGATTGGATTCAGATTTATTGAGTTGACTGGATAATTCACAGTTCTGTGAATTCCAGAAAAGAAGCAGAGTGCTTGATGCTATTAAAACTCGGATTCTGAGGAGATACTTATTGTCAGCACAATTCTGATGTTTGAAAATTCTGTTTAGTTTATTGCCACATACTCCAAGGTACAGTGAAAAGTTTTTGTTGCGTGCTACCCAGCCGCAGAAAGACAATACGTGATTACAATCGAGCCGTTTACAGTCTGTACCTAAGGGAATAACGTTTAGTGCAAGGTAAAGCCAGCAAAATCTGTTCAAGGATAGTCCGAGGGTCACCAATGAGGTAGATAGTAGTTCAGCACTGCTCTCTGGTTGTGGTAGGATGATTCAACTGCCTGATAACAGCTGGGAAGAAACTGTCCCTGAATCTGGAGGTGTGCGTTTTCACACTTCTGTACCTCTTGCCTGATGGGAGAGGGGAGAAGAGGGAGTGGCCGGGGTGCGACTGGTCCTTGATGATGCTGCTGGCCTTGCCGAGGCAGCGCGAGGTGTAGATGGAGCCAATGGAAGGGAGACACAAAATGCTGGAGTAACTCAGGGGGACGGACAGCATCTCTGGAGAGAAGGAATGGGCGACGTTTCGGGTCGAGACCCTTCTTCCGAAACGTCACCCATTCCATCTCTCCAGAGACGCTGCCTGTCCCGCTGAGTTGATCCAGCTTTTTGTGTCTATCTTTGGTTTGAACCGGCATCTGCAGTTCCTTCCTACACAATGGAAGGAAGGTTGGTTTGTGTTATGGTCTGGGCTGCGTCCACAGTTCGCTGCAATTTCTTGCGGTCTTGGATGGAGCTGGTCCCAAACAACACTGTGATGCATCCAGATAAATGATTACTGGAGGCTGTTCTCTGTGAGAATCCAGCCTTGGAAATCCAATTGCAGTGAATTGTGGATGCAGCCTAGACCATCACACAAACCAACCTCCCTTCCATTGACTCCATCTCCACCTCACGCTGCCTCGGCAAGGCCAGCAGCATCATCAAGGACCAGTCTCACCCCGGCCACTCCCTCTTCTCCCCTCTCCCATCGGGCAAGAGGCACAGAAGTGTGAAAACGCACACCTCCAGATTCAGGGACAGTTTGCACTTAGTCCATGGACCGAGCCGTAGTGTGGGGTAGACTCACACACTGCATTCCTATGACCCCCTACATAGGCAGCAGCAAGCCAAGCCACTTAGTGTAGTTTAGAGATAGTGTGGAAACAGGCCCTTCAGTGCACTGACCAGCAATCCCCTAACATTAACACTATCCTACACTAGAGACAATTTTTACATTTATACCAAGCCAATTAACCTGCAAACATGTGTGTCTTTGGAGTGTGGGAGGAGACCAAAGGTCTCAGAGAAGCCCCACACGGTCACTATGTAGAGACAGCACCCGTGGCCAGGATCGAACCTGGGTCTCTGTCGCTGTAAGCGCTGCAAGGCAGCAACTCTACCACTGCGCCACCGTGCCACCCCCTCAGAGTGGCAATAAAAAACACACTGAGTTTTATGAGACGATAACATTGAACAAGCCTTTTCTTAATTGTGGTCCTCGAGTAATTATGCGGCAATTTATATTATAATTTTACAGTCCATACCCTGAGCTGTCAGTCTAACAAATGCTAATCACTTAATCTGTTCACCAGCTGCTTTTAGTCCAGCCTGCCTGAATGCGGTGCCATCTTTTAGCACTCGATAATGGTCTGATTATTGTCCCTGTTTATTATTTTTGTTCCAATTATTTCCTGTGCTTCAGCATTTGATATCCATCCCCAAGTAAAATGGACGAGAAATTGCTGAGACGCCGACACAACAGAAGGGTTCGGAGACAGATTATATTGGAATTAAATCCTGCTCGATTTCATTCCAGCCCTAAAACTGTTTAATGTGAAAAAAACGGCCATTATTCCACTGCTGAAACCCAAGCTCTGCATCATGCACAAGAAAATCCATCAACAGATAACAATTATATTCTCAATTCCTGTCTGAAGCATGTGAGTTCAGTGTAGTTTATCATCACGTGTACCGAGGTACAGTGAAAAGCTTTTGTTGCGTGCTATCCAGTTCCCAGAAAGACAATACACGATTACAGTCGAGCCGTCCACAGTGTAGAGATACAGGATAAGGGAATACTGTTTAGAGCAAGGGTTCCCAACCTGGGGTAAATTTCGCCGACCCAGGGGGTAAATTTGTTGATTCTGGATTTGTAGATATTTTTTCTCATTGGCTGACTGTGTTTAGTTCTGGTACACCGGTATCTGTTGATCATTAGTTGTTCATAAATAAGTGAAATAACATTATTTTGTGCTATTGAAGTTGCCAGGGGTAAATGGGACAAAAAAGGTTGGGAACCCCTGGTTTAGAGAAAGATAAAATCCAGTAAAGTCCGATGACAAATAGTCCGAGGGTCTCCAACGAGGTAGATAGTAGGTCAGGGCGGCTCTCTGAAATACTGTCTACCTCATTGGAGATCCTCGGACCATTTGGTTCGTATTTGTTTGGTTCTGATGAAGTCAGATTTTACATCCTGCACATATCCTTTGCAATGACTTTCCAAGGTATCCCCCACATCCCCTCCACCATTGCTCCTTGACATTCAACCCTCTCTTTCTGTGGATCTGAAATCGGGATCAGACCTTCATAGTCTGTTTCAGGTCAGCAGCATAATCAAGGACCAGTCTCACACCCGGCCATTCCCTCTTCTCCCCTCTGGCAAGAGGTACAGAAGTGTGAACACGCACACCTCCAGATTCAGGGACAGTTTCTTCCCAGTTGTTATCAGGCAACTGAACCATCCTACCACAACTAGAGAGTGGTCCTGAACTACTATCTACCTCATTGGAGACCTGTGGACCATCTTTGTGTGTAGGAAAGAAGGGTCTCAACCCAAAACATCATCCATTCATTCTCTCTGGAGATGCTGCCTGACCCGCTGAGTTACTCCAGCATTTCGTGTCTTTCTTTGCTGTGAACCAGCATCTGCCGTTCCTTTACTAGACTAGTTTTTTAGTTATAGTTTTAGAGAAACAGTCAAGAAAGAGGCCCTTTGGCCCACCGATTCCACACCGACCAACGATCCCAACACATTAACACTATTCGATACACACTAGGGACAATTTACACATACACCAAGCCAATTAAGCTACAAACCTGTACGTCTTTGGAGTGTGGGAGGAAACTGAAGGTCTCGGTGAAAACCCACGCGCTCACGGGGAGAACGTGCAAACTCCATACAGACAGCACCCGTAGTTGGGATTGAGCCCGGGTCTCTGGTGATGCAAGCGCTGTAATGCAGCAACTCTACCGCTGCGCCACTGTTAAGTCTTTAATGAAGATATGCAACCAATTAGATATAGACTAAATGCTGGAGTAACTCATTGGGACAGGCAGCATCTCTGGAGAGAAGGAATGGGATTTCAGGTCAAACTGGATTGTTCTTTCAGGGAGCAGCAAAGGCGTGATGGGCCGAACAGACATCTCATTCCAATAATTTCACAGTTACACTTTGATGCTCGAAACAATTCAGAGTTAAAATGGAGTCATTCTGTCTGATTGCAGACTCTAAATGAGAATGCCTTGTTCTAACCCATTCTTACCAGGTTATTAATAACCCAGGCTGACAAGATGAGGAGTATTTAACATTTCACAGTGTCTATAATTCATCTCATTTTCATTCTGTAATAGCTCCCCTGTGCAGTAATTGCAACACCGACTGAGTGCGACAGGTGAAACATTTTGGGAAGTAATGAAGGAAGATGAGTGATTCGCTGCAGTTCCTCGATGGAGGACCAGGGGCTAGAGGGAGGGAGAGGATGCCTCATGTCCCCGGCGCTGGAGAGAGCTGACCCGCTGGAGACCTGGTGTAGAGACACCCTGTGGAAGGTTCCTCCTGGTGGGAGGGGAAGAGAGGGGGGTCGGATGAGAGGGGGGTGGGAGGGGAAGAGAGGGGGGGTCGGATGAGAGGGGGGTGGTGGGTGAGAGGGGGAAGAGATGGGGTGTAGGAGGGGAAGAAGGGGGGTTGGGTGTAAGAGGGAGGGAAGAGGGAAAATGGGAGGGGAAAGGGGTGGGAGGAGAAGACAGTCGGGGGGAGGGGCGAGGGAAAAGGGGTGTGGGAGAGGAAAGGGGGTTTGCGAGGGGAAAGGGGGGTGGGAAAGGAAGAGGGGGTGGCAGGGAACGGGGAGATGGGAGGAACAATTTTACCGAAGCCAATTAACCTGCACGTCTTTGGAATGTGTGAGGAAACCGGAGCACCTGGAGAAAACCCACGTGGTTAAAGGGAGAAGGTACAAACTCCGTACAGGCAACGGCCATAGTTGCGATCAAACCCGGGTCTCCGGCACGGTGAGGCAGCAACTCTACCGCTGCGCCACCGTGAGATGCTAGCTCCCAGTGGAGACATTACGCAGCTGGATACCTCCTCAACACCACATCACACAGTCTGCCTGGGTGTTGGTCCACAGTCCAACAGTCCAACAGAACAGAAATGATGATAGACACAAAATGTTGGAGTAACTCAGCGGGACAGGCAGCTTCTCTGGAGAGAAGGAAACATAGAAGTATAAAAAATAGGTACAGGAGTAGGCCTTTTGGCCCTTTGAGCCAGCACCGCCATTCAATATGATCATCTAAAATCAGTACCCCGTTCCTGCTTTCTCCCCATATCACTTGATTCCGTTAGCCCCAAGAGCTAAATCTAACACTCTCTTGAAAACATCTGCCATAAAGGCAGAAGATAGATAGATTCTTGATTAGTACAGGTGTCAGGGGTTATGGGGAGAAGGCATGAGAACGGGGTTAGGAGGGAGAGATAGATCAGCCGTGATTGAATGGCAGAGTGGACTATGTGGGCCGAATGGCCTAATTCTGCTCCTAGCACTTATGACCGTATGAAAAGGAATAGCTGATTTTTCAGATGAGAACCCTTCTTCAGACCTGAAACGTCACCTATTCTTTTTCTCCAGAGATGCTGCCTGACCCGCTGAGTTAATCCAGCATTTTTGTGTCTATCTTCGGTATAAATCAGCAAATGCAGTTCGTTCCTACAAAACTTCTGAAACATTTAAGAAACAGTTAAACAGGTTTGGAGGGATATGGGCCAAGCACAGGTAGGTGGGACTAGTGTGGCTGGGACATGTTGGTTGGCATGGGCAAGGTGGGCCGAAGGGCCTGTTTCCCCACTGTATCACTCTGACCAGGATTGGGTTAAGTGTTTAATTTCAACATTGAAAATGAGTGAACACCTGGAGACCTTGTTGGAGCTTGGTGAATGACATTGGGAATGAACAGATATGAATAGTGTCCTGTCAGCAGGCACCACTGGCTGCCCAGATGTATAGTGCCCTGTCAGCAGGCACCACTGGCTGCCGAGATGTATTTAAATTGGTTGTCAGTGTGTTCAGGGTGATATCAGGTTTTAAATATGGATTATTTCTCTCTTGCAGTTTTGCTTTGTGGCCTGATGTCGCTTCCATCAGCTGGCGGACAGTTCTCTGCACGTTATCTCCGAGTGTCAGCGCTGTGCAGGGCTGTGACGGGGAACTGACACAAATATCAGACTACCATTTGTTGCTGATGCTTTGCCATTTTCTTCCTCGAACCAACCAGCTTGCTTCATTCAGAAACTGCAGCGAATTGTGGCCACCGCCCTTGCCATCACACAAACCAACCTCCCTTCCATCGACTCCATCTACACCTCAGCAAGGCCAGCAGCATCATCGAGGACCAGTCGCGACCTGGACACTCCCTCTTCTCCCCTCCATATTTCAGGTAAGAGTTACAGAAGTGTGAAAACGCACACCTCCACATTCAGGGACAGTTTCTTCCCAGCTGTTACCATAAGGTCATAAGTGATTGGAGCAGAATTAGGCCATTCGGCCCATCGAGTCTACTCTGCCATTCAATCATGGCTGATCTATCTCTCCCTCCTAACCCCATTCTCCTGCCTTCTCCCCATAACCGCTGACACCCGTACTAATCAAGAATCCATCTATCTCTGCCTTAAAAATATCAGACAATTATCAGGCAATTGAACCATCCTACCACAACCACAGAGCAGTGCAGAACTATCCCCCTCTTTGGTGACCCTCAGACTATCCTTGATCAGACTTTGCTGGCTTTACCTTGCACTAAATGTTACTCCCTTATAGTGTATCTGTACAGTGTTGACGGCTCGATTGTAATCATGTATTGGCTTTCTGCTGACTGGTTAGCACGCGACAAAAGCTTTTCACTGTACCTCGGTACACGTGACCATAAAGTCTACAGAGAGATTTAGGCCATTTGGAAGAGTGGGCTGAAAGATGGCAGATGGAGTTTCATAGAATCATAGAATCATAGAAAATAGGTGCAGGAGTAGGCCATTCGGCCCTTCGAGCCTGCACCGCCATTCAATATGATCATGGCTGATCATCCAACTCAGTATCCCGTACCTGCCTTCTCTCCATATCCCCTGATCCCTTAAGCCGCAAGGGCCACATCTAACTCCCTCTTAAATATAGCCAATGAACTGGCCTCAACTGCCTTCTGTGGCAGAGAATTCCACAGATTCACCACTCTCTGTGGTGCTACATCTTGGTAGGACAAATCAAAATAGGACGTACATGGTAAATGGTAGGGAATTGAGGAATGCAGTAGAACAGAGGGATCTAGGAATAACGGTGCATAGTTCCCTGAAGGTGGAATCTCATGTTGATAGGGTGGTAAAGACAACTTTTGGTGTGCTGGCCTTTATAAATCAGAGCATTGAGTATAGAGGTTGGGATGTAATGTTAAAATTGTACAAGGCATTGGTGAGGCCAATTCTGGAGTATGGTGTACAATTTTGGTCGCCAAATTATAGGAAAGATGTCAACAAAATAGAGAGAGTACAGAGGAGATTTACTAGAATTTTGCCTGGGTTTCAGCACCTAAGTTACAGAGAAAGGATGAACAAGATAGGTCTTTATTCTTTGGAGTGCAGAAGGTTAAGGGGAGGACTTGATTGAGGTCTTTAAAATGATGAGGGATAGACAGAGTTGACGTGGATAAGCTTTTTCCATTGAGTAGGGAAGATTCAAACAAGAGGGCATGATTTGAGAATTAAGGGACAGACGTTTAGGGGTAACATGAGGGGGAACTTCTTTACTCAGAGAGTGGTAGCTGTGTGGAATGAGCTTCCAGTGGAAGTGGTGGAGGCAGGATTCGATTTTATCATTTAAAAATAAATTGGATAGGTATATGGACGGGAAAGGAATGGAGGGATTATGGTCTGAGTGCAGGTAGATGGGACTAGGAGAGAGTAAGTGTTCAGCACGAAGGGCCGAGATGGCCTGTTTCCATGCTGTATGGTTATATGGTTAAACCAAACAGACACTGGTTGATTGGAACGACTTTGGTTGTGTGAAGTGGTCCTGCCCTCAGCACCAGACCCCGAGCACCCAACAATGTATTACACCATGTGGACCAACAGATAGGGCAAGAGCTGGAGATACTGAGGAAAACGTGGATCCTCACGGGGATCGTCAACAGAGAGGATGCGCCTGTCTGCCAGAGGAGTTTTAATAATAAATAGGAATCTTATGCTAAGAGTTGCTCGCACTCTAACCTGTGCCTGAAGCTGTAACTGAGTTGACCGAGATGGGCAAGGCTGGAAAATGACCCAGACCCTCATCTCAACGAACAGCAGCGGCCATTGAAACATCAAAAACTCTCGAATAAATACACCGTCTCCCAACAACCCACTCTGTGATCTGAAGAAGGGTCTAGACCCTTTAACACCACCCATTCCTTCTCTCCAGAGATGCTGCCTGACCCGCTGAGTTACTCCAGCACTCTGTGAAACATCACCTATCCATGTTTTCCACAGATGCTGCCTGACCCGCTGAGTTACTCCAGCACTCTGTGAAACGTCACCTATCCATGTTCTCCACAGATGCTGCCTGACCCGCTGAGTTACTCCATATTATGTCCATCTTCAGTGTAAACCAGCATCTGCAATGCCTTCGTACGCACTCTATTAATCGTGTCTCTGTCTCGCCGTCTCCGTGTCTCCCTGTGTCCATACGTAGCAGTGACTACCTGGGTCCAGTGGCGAGCGCTGGGAACGTGCTTAAATCTTCAGTAAAGGTCAGAAATGGGATCCAGCCATTACAGATCTATTAGCGTACCACAAATGGTGGGAAACAGATTAACTTGTACCGTAAGGAACCAAATGAAACACATTATATAGGATAAAAGCAAATAATTTTCAAGCAGTATGGTGTCAGACGATGATAGATTGCTTTCTCATGGAGCCAGTGTTCTAGCCTTACTGGCCATGTTCGGTGCGGTGGCGCAGCGGGTAGAGCTGCTGCCTTACAGCACCGGAGACCTGGGTTCAACCCTGGGGAAAATAAATGGTCGGCACGGACTGGAAGGGCCGAGAGGGCCTGTTTCCATGCTGCAATTGTTATATGGTTATTGGTGCTGTCTGTACAGAGTTTGTACATGACATGTGACCTGTGACCTGTGTGGGTTTTCTCCGGGAGCTCCGGTTCCCTCCCACACTCTAAAGACGTGCAGGTTTGTAGGGTGATTGGCTTCGGTAAATTGTCCCTCGGGCGTGGGATAGAGCTAGCTGGTCAGCACTAACTCAGTGGGCCGAAGGGCCTGTTTCCACACTGTATCTCTAAAGTATAAAGACCGTACACCATGAAATGCTGGGAGACGTTGAAAAGGCTGACAGTTGCATTCACACCTTTTATATTATTGTTACCAAAAACAAATGTAATCAATTATTTATAATACGAACAATACTTAGCAACACAAACATAATACTAGTACAACAAATATTCTCCAATACTCAACATTACTGTAAATTACTGTTTCCCCATCCTTGTCAAGGATGCATTCCATCCCCCGCAGTGCCCAGCGGTCCCAGGAATCTCCCAGGTGCCCGTGGACAGCACGTAGTCCCTCTCTAACACAACCCGGGCGCGGACATAACCCCAGGAAAGGGGCAGGCAGTCGGCTCGGGCAGAGCCCTCTTCCACCTGGCGCCGTGACTCGCAAATGACCAACCCAACCAATGTTACTTTCCATCCCTTCATCAAAATGATTGATGTATATTGTAAACAGCTGCGGTCCCAGCACCGAGCCTTGCGGTACCCCACTAGTCACTGCCTGCCATTCTGAAAGGGGAGGGGTGGGAGATTGCAACCTCCACGTGGTCCAACCGTTTCGACAAATGCAATCAACCTGACATTCACAATCAAATAGAACAAGTTGGCCTACAACTTTAAGCTGTGCATGCCATACGATTCAGAAAGGGACCCATTAGTCTCTACTCTTTATTTCCTGTCTGCCAACCACATTTCTATCCATGTCAGTATTCTACCCCCAATTCCATGTGCTCTAATTTTGCCCACTAATCTCCTATGTGGGACCTTAAATGCTTTCTGAAAGTCCAGGTACACTACATCCACTGGCTCTCCCTTGCCATTTTCCTAGTCACATCCTCAAAAAATTCCAGAAGATTAATCAAGCACGATTTTCCCTTCGTAAATCCATGCTGACTCGGACCGATCCTGTTACTGCTATCCAAATGTGCCGCTATTTCATTTTTTAGAATTGACCCCAGCATTTTCCCCATCACCGATGTCAGGCTAACTGGTCCAGAATTCCCTGTTTTCTCTCTCCCTCATTTCCTAAATAGTGGGATAGCATTAGCTACCCTCCAATCCACAGGAGCTGATCCCGAATCTATGGAACATTGGGTGGTGAATCTGTGGAATTCTTTGCCACAGAAGACTGTGGAGGCCACAGGTCAATGGATATTTTTAAGGTAGAGATAGGCTCTTGATTAGTGCAGGTGTCAAGGGTTATGGGGAGAAGGCAGGAGAATGGGGAAAGATAGATCAGCCGTGATTGAATGGCAGTGTAGTCTTCAAATGTTCAAAGGTTCATTTATTGTCACAGTATTATACAACAGTTGGTGTAGTGAAATTCAAGTTGCCATTGCAGCACATTAATAAGAATACGACACAACATTAAAGAAGAATTTAACATTAAACATAGAAACATCCCCACAATGGTTCCCACTGTGGGGGAAGGCACAAAGTGCAGTCCCCATCGCCTTGTCCACCCATAGTCGGGCCCTTTTGAGGCTTCCAGTCGCTGCTATGGCAGCCCGATGTTCCAGGCCCTCTCTCCAGATGGTGCTCTGACGTCGGGATAACCCTCTCAACGGCTTGGGATACCTGGAACGGCCGCTTGGAATACCTGGAACGGCCGCTTCCTTACCCGAGACCGCAGCTCCTGAAGCCAACAGGCCGCGCTGGTCAGAGCTCCAACACTGGCGATCCCGGCGAGAGATCCCAGGCTCGTGGTGTTTAAACTCAGCACTGCCGCCCACGGCTGGCGGCTCCACAGACCCGCAGCTCCGCGATGTTCCATCGGCGGACTCAGCGTTCCGGAGCTCCAGCGCGGCGACCCAGGCAAGGCAACGCCCGCAACGCTCCGCGACGGCACTCCAGCGCTGTGCTGCCGCCGAAGCAGAGCTTCTGGCTGGTCCCGACAGGAAATGCCACTCCAGTCCCGATGGTAGGCCGCGAGGAAGGGGCGAAGATGCGGCCCGGAGAAAAGCCACCTCTCCCACCATGTAGGGACTGAGAAATAGTTTCCCCCTTCCCCCACATAAAAAGACTAGACCTCCAAACAAAACACTTTTTAACGTACTAAAAATTTTTAAAAGGAGTGAAAGGACGGACAGCTGCAGGCAGGGCAGCCTTGCCCAACTGGACGGCGCCCCCTACATAGGGACGGATGGGCCAATTCTAATTGATGGGCCGAATGGGCTAATCCTACTATCACTTATGAACTTGTGAGATCCTTCTTCAGTCTGAAGGAGGGTCCTAAGCTGAAACGTGTCTGAAGAAGGGTCTCGAACCGAAACATCACCCATTCCTTCCCTCCAGAGATGCTGCCTGACCCGCTGAGTTACTCCAGCACTTTGTGTCTATCTTAGTGTTTGCTTAAAACCAGCCTCTGCAGTTCCTTCCTACACACAACTCTCCACACTAGCAGCTTACATTTTGCTCAGTCCTCACACAATTCCATTTACTCCTTGTGGTAAAGTCAATTATAGGTGGGTAAATTGATACACGCCTTGAATCTGGCTGCTCTGATCCCTGTTGTTATTCTGCTGCTGGGGTTAAGAGTTCTGAAGAACAGATCTAATTTTAATGAAAGCTTCCCAGGCCAGGTACAGTGCAGTCATTTAAAGGTCAAGCCACTTTGGATCTGCCATTACCAAATGACAGAAGCTTTCAGAATGAAATACTCCCATTAGTGCTCCTTGAGTTACAAGGCCCAGATATTGATTGAAATTTAGTTTAGTATAGTTTACTTTAGAGATACAGCGCGTAAACATGACCTTCGACCCACTGAGTCTGTACCGACCGGATATCCCCGCACACCAACACTATCCGACACACACTAGGGACAATTTACCATTATACCAAGCCAGTTAGCTTACAAACCTGCACGTCTTTGGAGTGTGGGGGGAAAACCAGAGCAGCCGGAGAAATCCCACGCAGGTCATGGGGAGAACGTACAAATTCCATACATACAGCACCCGTAGTTAGGATCGAACCCGGGTGTCTACCTCTGCACCACCGTGCCACACAAGGTTGTTGCCAGCAACTAACAGGCTCTTGAACGCTGCACGACACTAACCTCAGCAACTGTGATCTTCTACAGACTGTTTAAGAATAAGGAGTAAGCATTTAAGAATAAGGGGCAAGCCATTTAGAACGGAGCCGAGGAAACACTTTTTCTCAGAGGGTGGCGAGTCTGTGGAATTCTCCGCCTCCGAGGGCGGTGGAGGCCGGCTCTCTGGATGCTTTCAAGAGAGAGCTAGACAGAGCTCTTAAAATAGCAGAGTCAGGGGATATGGGGAGAAGGCAGGAACGGGGTACTGACTGGGGTTGACCAGCCATGATCACATTGAATGGTGGTGCTGGCTCGAAGGGCCGAATGGCCTACTCCTGCACCTATTGTCTATTGTGACTTTGGTTGGCCTACAGACTTTGGTTACTTGGCATTAGTTATTGATTTATTGTTTTATTGATTATTATATACTTATCGGTGTGTTGTGGTGTTTACAGGCCTGATGAGCTGCAGCAAGTAAGAATTTCATTACCAGAGCAATTGGCAATTAAACACATGACATTAATTGTGGAAAGGAACTTTGAAGGTTCACAGAGATGTATAGGGTCAAGGCGAACTATGAAGTGGTAATGTATAAATCTGATAGAATCAGTAGATACAAGGACACGCGAGGTTATCAGAGTCAAATTCCCTGCAGGATGATGAAAGCAAAGCTAAGTAGCTGGACATAGTGCAGAGGAATGGTGCGTGTGATGGCTGAGTGGCTCCAGCAATGTGCTCACTAGTCAGTTCAGTTCATTGTCACGTGTACAGTGAAAAGCTTTTGTTGAGTGCTAACCAGTCAGCAGAAAGACAATTGATGATTACAATCGAGCCATTCACAATGCACAGATACATGATAAGGGAGTAACGTTTAGTGCAAGGTAAAGCCAGCAAAGTCTGATCAAGGATAGTCCGAGGGTCACCAATAAGGTAGATAGTAGTTCAGGTTGTGATAGGATGATTCAGTTGCCCGATAACAGCTGGGAAGAAACTGTCCCTGAATCTGGAGGTACACGTTTTCACACTTCTGTACCTTTTGCCTGATGGGAGAGGGGAGGAGGGAGTGGCCGGGGTGAGACTGGTCCTTAATTATACTGCTGGCCTTGCCGAGGCAGCGTGAGGTGTAGATGGAGTCAATGGAAGGGCGGTTGGATTTTATGTGATGCTCTGGGCAGCGTCCACAATTTGCTGCAAATTCTAGTCATAGGGTCATGCAGTATGGAGCAGGCACTTCAGCCCAACGTGTCCATGCGATCTATCCCCATAAATGGGGAAGTAGGATAGGACGAGTCAATGGATATTTTTTAGGCAGAGATAGATAGATTCTTGATCAGTACGGGTATCAGTGGTTATGGGGAGAAGGCAGGAGAATGGGGTTAGGAGAGAGAGAAAGAGATAGGTCAGCCATGATTGAATGGCGGAGTAGACTTGATGGGCCGAATGGTTTAATTCTCCTATCACGCTGAACCCTGATGTTTTGGGCTGAACGGCCTTCATTATATTTTAAGGTTCTGTTTATGAAAATGAATTTCACTCTGGGGTTTTAACTTAATATCATTAAAGCCATTATTCATTTTCACAATTTATTCTTCTCCAAATACCAATAACTCTTTTCTCATCATGCCTGTGTAAAAAGCTCATTACGCCGTTATAATTATCCCCGCTATTTATTTAATTTCTTCTATAATATCCATACTTCCCACCTCCCACATCATAAAATCTCTATTTCATATTCTCGTGTTCCACTGAAGCTGCCTTTCATCACCAGATTTTCCCAGCTGCAAAGTTTCCCCAGTAGACTCGAGACCCAGTTTCCCCACAAGCCTCGAATCCTTTACAAGATGCTCAAAGGGGACTAATTAATTGTGTAGGAAGGAACTGCAGATGCTGGTTTACACCGAAAATAGACATGAAATGCTGGAGTAAAGGGCCTGTCCCACTTGCGTGTCCTTGGCACGCAAATTACACGACCTCGTGGTCGCGTTGAGGCATACGGGCATCGTACAGCCACGCGTGGCCGGTCCCACCTAGAAGGGGTAGGTATTTGTGCGCGACTACACGCGGGGCTCCGAAATTTTTGTAGTGAACGAAATCTTCGCGCACCAACGGCCTGTCGCGGAACTGACGGCCAAAGTGGGACAGGCCCAAGACCCTGGCGCGACGCAACATCTCACCTTGAACAGCAGCAGAAGCAGGCAGACGATCGCCGAGCTCGGTCCCGATCCGCCCCCACTCCTCCTCCCAGAGCGGGGCCAAGACGATTGAAGACAGACAGAGTGCTGGAGTAACTCAGCGGGACCGGCAGCATCTCCGGAGAGAAGCGATGGGTGACGTTTCGGGTCAAGACCCTTCTGTTCAGACTGAAGAAGAGTCTCGACAGGATGCCACACGCTCCAGACGGCTGTGCGTACGCAAGTAATCGTACCCGACCTTCGCAGGACCATCGCGACTCAACGCCACCACGAGCTTGCGTAATTTGCGTGCCAAGGACACGCAAGTGGGACAGGCCCTCAATTCAGTGGGACAGGCAGCATCTCTGGAGAGAAGGGATGGGTGAGATTTTGGGTCCAGACCCTTCTTCAGACTTCCCTACTCTTGCACTCAATGCCCCGACTGATGAAGGCAAGTGCGCCGTATGGTTCATGTTTTGACATCAGAGGTCACTGGTGGGGAGGCTGAAGGGGCAAGATTGGGAAACACACCTTCACATCTTCAGTTGCTGACAATCCTTGAGTAACACCACGAGAGTCCAACACAGCAATATATAAACCAGGCACATTACACACACAAAACCACGCAGAAATAATCAATCATACTTTCTTCACGGTCTCAGATTTCCCCAGAGACTATCAAAACGCTTCTCCACACATCATGCCTCATTTTTTGCAAATTTCAACCCAATTCGTCAATTCACCATAAGCTTTGCCATTGGACACCCATTAGTTTAATATCTTTTTGTCCGCATTTACTATTTTCTATGAATACATTTCAAAGCAAAGAAAATAACTTTCGATTAAAGGCTTGCCCCTGCTTCACCCTTGTGTAGTCACAGCGACAGGTAATTATACAAGGATAGCAATCATTTGAAAGCTACTCGGCAAAGGTTCAGAACTAACCTAATGCTCAATATCACTTTCCCCACACAATGAGGCTGGTGAAAATCAATGTTGTTAAAATTGCATCCTTTGGAGTTTGTTCAAAGAATGATATGAATTACAAATAATCTCGAAATTGTACATTAGCTGATATCCTGTTTTTATTAGATTCAACTAAAAAAATGAACACTATTTCATGCAATATTATTTGATAGAACACTCATGTAATCTCAACAGTACATAGGTTACTTAGTACTCAGAGGGACTTCAAAAAATCGAATCAGGGGTTGTAGGAAACCATGTCTCCATTCACGTTATTAAGTTAAACTGAAGGGTACAACACTATATATTTGTAATTATCCTCCTCTCTCTGGAAATTGCCTAATATCGAGGCTTGATTCTTACGACCCAGCTACATTGCTGCTTGAATCTGCCCATGAAACGAAGCCAGGATTCCCTGCCGCGATGCAGACAAATTCTCTGGCACGATTGATCAGCTGGACATCATTAGCCCAGCCCGATCACCAAATCTTGGTCGTCCACACTAATCACAACCTCACTCAATAGCGCTGTAGCCATCGGGAAGCTTCACGAGTACACTAGCATTGTTTGTGCCCGGAGAAATCTCAAATGGAAGATAAGATTTGATCATTTACTTAAGTTTAGAGAAACAGCGTGGAAACAGGACCTTTAGCCCATCGAGTCCACACCGACCAGCAATCATAAGTTCACGAGTGATAGAAGCAGAATTAGGTCATTCAGCCCATCAAGTCTACTCCGCTTTTCAATCATGGCTGATCTATCTCTCTCTCCTAACCCCATTCTCCTGCCTTCTCCCCAAAACCCCTGACACCCCGTACACTAGTACTATCCTACACACTAGGGACAATTTACAATCTTTACTGATGCTAATTAATCTACAAACCTGCTTGTCCTTGGAGTGTGGGAGGAAACCGGAGCACCCAGAGAAAACCCACGTGGTCACAAAGATGTACAAACTCCGTACAGACAGCACCCGTGGTCAGGATGGGACCAGGTCTCTGGTGCTGGGAGGCAGCAACTCCACCGCTGCTTACACCGAGCTGACGGAGAACCTGGTGCTGGGAAAAGGAAAAGGACACACGAGTGTTGACATCTTTAGATGGACGGTGAAGTTGAGCCTGAGCAATGGGTGGAAGATGAAGCCCTAATTTAATGCACCGCAAATTGTCAGCTTCACTTGACCAAGAGGATTGGGAAGATTTTGATCTTGAGGCAGTTTGGGTTGGATAACGACATCATGGCATGGAGTTTGAGTTGGGTGGGTCAGAGAGATCTCAAGGAAGTTGCAGAGAGTCATATTCCAGAGTTGCCGATTATTCACAGCTGCAGACTTTGGGAGGTCACGAGGCTTTCCGTAAATCCCACAGTGGAGCTGCGTCAGATGGAGTCAGCTGGAGGCAAATAAACATTCACTGAATGTCTTCAGAAAATATCTGCACCTGTTTCTGGTTTCATCTCATACAAGGGATGCCTTGTACATAATCAGAAGGCTGTGGAGGCCAGGTGAATGGATATTTTTAAGCCAGAGGTAGATAGATTCTTGATTAGTGTGGGTGTCAGGGGTTATGGGGAGAAGGCAGGAGAATGGGGCTAGGAGGGAGAGATAGATCAGCCATGATTGAATGGCGGAGTAGACTTGATGGGCTGAATGGCCTAGTTTTGCTTCTATCACTTATGAACAGAAGCAGTGCCATTTCTTACACTAGCCGCATTACCCCAAGCTTTAGTCAGACTCTCTACAGATTACACTCCCCCCTCTACAGATTTTGTTGTCTATATTCTTGTCATCTCAGCATTTTTTGCTTCATTTCTGAATCTCCAGTGGGTGCAGGATGTTGCTGTCTGTAGAATCCTCTCAGGAGATGCATGGTGGTCAGATTAAGGGCAGAGCTCAGGGCCAGACCTCACGCGTGTTGGGTTGGGACTGGTGGGTCTTCTTCCCCAACCACCACAGTGAGTCTGCGCCACTCTGCTGCGGATACAGAGAAACCTCAGAGGGTAATGCCACTCTCCTGTTCCTCTCTTCAATCCATATGATAACTTGCCCTTGTGATACCTTTCAGCAAAGAGGCTAGTGATCTCAGCAAGGTTCCATGTTATAGCCTTTAATACAGCAGAGGGTGGACAGGTCTGTTGTTTAATTTGTTCCTAATATAGTGCTCAGTCACTTTGGCTTGGGACACCTCCACATGTGATCAATATCCTCACCGTTAGCTCATTTCAGCCAGTTAGCTAACAGGTCAAATCCCCACAACCAAATACCCTGTGTTTTGTATCGAGCCTAGCTGGTAAGATTCCTCCATTAACGCATTATTCCGCCATTGGTGGCGCAGCGGTAGAATTGCTGCCTCACAGACCTGGGCTCCATCCTGACTACGGCTGCTGTCTGTACGGAGTTTGCACGTTCTCCCCGTGACCACGTGGGTTTTCTCCGGGTGCTCCGGTTTCCTCCCACACTCCAAAGCCGAGCAGGTTTGTAGGTTAATTGGCTTTGTTAAAATTGTAAATTGTCCCTAGTGTGTATAGGATAGAGTTAGTGCTGCGATCGATGGCCGGCACTGACTCGGTGGGCCAAAGGGCCTGTTTCCGTGCTGTATCCCGAAAGTCTAAAGTAAAGTTTTAAACCTTTCTATGCGCCCACAGACATCAGTGAGGAAACACTTCTTCACACAGTGGTGAGTCTGTGGAATTCTCTGCCTCAGAGGGCGGTGGAGGCCGGATCTGTGGATACTTTCAAGAGAGAGCTAGATAGGGCTCTTAAAGATAGCGGAGTCAGGGGATATGGGGAGAAGGCAGGAACGGGGTACTGATTGTGGATGATCAGCCATGATCACATTGAATGGCGGTGCTGGCTCGATGGGCTGAATGGCCTCCTCCTGCATTGTACTGCTCCTACTATTGCCTATTGTCAGTGTCACTGTCAGTGTGGACACTGACCCCCCCCCCCCCCACCCCCACAGTAAATCTGCCAATATTCATGGTCAAGGATCAGCCGTGTGGGGGGAGGGGAGCGGGGGGTGGGGAGCTGGGGGGGTGGGGAGCGGGGGAAATGTAATGAGGGTTGGGTGGAGAGGACCCGTGTCCAGTCGACAGTCGGCCAGACTTAGTTAAGATACAGCGCGGAAACAGGCCCTTCGGCCCACCGAGTCCGTGCCGACCAGTGATCCCTGCATATTAACACCATCCTACACACACTAGGGACAATTTACATTAATCCCAAGCCAATTGACCTGCAAACCTGTACGTCTTTGGAGTGTGGGAGGAAACCGGAGCTCCCAGAGAAAGTCCAGGCTGGCACAGGGAGAACGCACAAACTCCATACAGACAGCACCCGTAGTCAGGATCGAACCCGGATCCCTGGCGCTGTGAGCTCTGCAAGGCTGTAACTCTACCGGTGTGCCAGGTACAGCAGACAGTGGAGCAAGCAAGTGGCATGTTGGGCTTCAGCGCGGGGATTTGAGTAATGGAGCAAGGTCCTACTGCAGTTGTACAGAGCCCTGGTGAGACCACACCTGGAGTATCATTGCCCTATGGTGGGGAGAATAATGAGTGGGGTTTGGTGTGACTGAGGTTAATAAAATGTTGCGTTTCATGCTTGGTATTCTGCTCACTGCACCAAGCAGACCTAAAATTAGACCACCCCCACATAGATAGTATCACATCCAACAGGAACATGTATCAATGTACACTGTACAAAGAGGCAAATGAGAGATTGCTTTTGTCGGGACAAACATGCAGCCAGCAAGATATACATGTACATTGTGACAGTGCGCTTGCTACACTAAAGTTGCTCTGGGATCCAGGCCAATAAGGGGCTGAGTGAAGATTCCACAGCCTCATCAATTCACAAGGTGATGGTTGCCAGCTGTCAGAGAGATGGAGTAGACAATGTTCCCATTTGAATTCAAGGCCAGGGCCCACAGATGAAAGAACACTTTCCAAATACATTCTCTCTCAGGCTGCTGTTATGGATCACTTTTAATACAAGTTTAATGGGTTTTGATATTTGCATACTAAGGAGGCAACAGATGTTTATCAATTTAAGTAATGTTCAGTAATGCAGTGACTCTGAAAGGAATTACTGAATAAAATATTTAAGAGATTATCCATGCTTACTTTTACCTCCAAATGCTTTCAAACATGTTGAGCACGAGGCTAGACCCAGCCAAGACCTCCAAGCCCTCACTGTGAGATGGTTGGATCTAGACCAGAATACAAGGTTTACTTCTTCAGTTAGATAAAGGTCATCTTCCTCTCCCTCCCTCTCGCTCCCCAACCAAACTCCGTCAGTGAAAAACATCCCAAGGTGCAGTGGCGAGCTGCTGCCTCTCAGAGCCAGAGAATGGGGTTCGATCCCGACTACGGGGGCTGTCTGTACGGAGTTTGCACGTTCTCCCTGTGACCGCATGGGTTTCCTTCGAGATCTTCGTTTCCTCTCACACTCCAAAGACATGCAGGATTGTGGGTTAATTGGCTTTGGAAAAAATGTAAATGTTTTGTGTGTGTAGGATAGTGTTAGTGTGCAGGCATCGCTGGTGAGTGCGGATTCACTGGACCGAAGGGCCTGTTTCTGCTCTGTATCTCTGAAGTACAAGTGGTAAGCCTTGTAGAGAATTCAGGAAAGCCTCTTCATCAGCCCGAAGAAGGGTTACGACCCAAAATGTCACCTATCCACGTTCTCCACAGATGCTGCCTGACCCGCTGAGTTACTCCAGCACTCTGTGAAACGTCACCTATCCATATTCTCCACAGATGCTGCCTGACCCGCTGAGTTACTCCAGCACTCTGTGAAACGTCACCTATCCATGTTCTCCACAGATGCTGCCTGACCCGCTGAGTTACTCCAGCACTCTGTGAAACGTCACCTATCCATGTTCTCCACAGACGCTGCCTGTTACTCCAGCACCGTGTGTCTTTTCTTGCAAATCTTTTCTTTGGCAGAAACGGGTTGATGATGGTTTTTAGTAGAGGAAGATGAGATGGCAACTGAGATGAAAACTCATGAGAGTGGTGGGTGCATGCCGAGGGGGAGATGGACTGTTGGCAGCCTGCCCGCTGTGCCCAGTCTCTGCCATACCTTGCTTGTCTAGACTAATCTCTGATCAGTTTATTCAAGAGAATTTTAAGTGTTGACTTCCCCGAGTTAGTTGTAGTGATACAGCGTGGGAACAGACTCTTCTACCCACCGAGTCCGCAACAACCAGCGATCCCCACACACTAACACTATCTTACACACACTGGGGACAATTTCAATGAGCAGGGACGAAATGAGAACATACAATGGATATGCCAGAACAATGATCAAAGTGCTGGAGGAACTCAGCTGGTCAGGCAGCATCTGTGGAGGGAATAGGCCGATGATATTTCTGATCAGAGTTTGTCCTTCCACCATTCACTGAACAGCTGACAGGCAGTTGTCCCGTCCCACCTGAAGGGGGGTTTTGGCCCGAAACGTTGCCCATTTCCTTTGCTCCATAGGTGATGCTGCACCGCTGAGTTTCTCCAGCATTTTTGTCTACCTTCGATTTTCCAGCATCTGCAGTTCCTTCTTAAACCCCCCTCTCCCTCTCTACACCCCTCCCCACCTCATCTCTCCGGTGTACCCACAACTCTAAAGTTTCAATGTTTTCAGTGTCAGCAAGTCAGAGAGACGAATGGGAATCTGTACCAGCACTCTGACAACTTAATATAATATAGTGAATTTGGAACATTAGAGGCTACTCCAGGGATTCTGAGCACAGAAAGTATATTTTGCCGGCTCAGGGCTGAATATCAATTGCATAAACAAAAGAACAATAACAACATTTGCTCTCTCGTCCCGTTCCCATCCAACAAAACCAGGGACAGTAATCATTCAATCTGTAGAAGGGCCCCGACCTGAAATGCCATCTGTCCTATCCTCCCCCACAGATGCTGCCTGACCCGCTGAGTTTCTCCAGCACTTTGTGTTTAGCTCAAGATTCCAGCATCTTGTGGGTCTTCTAGAGATACAGCATGGCATATTAGGGTAGGGCAAGGCAGGACATCGATGGATATTAAGGCAGAGATGGATAGATTATTGATTAGTACGGGGTTGATTAGGTAGGGGTTATGGGGAGAATGGAGTTGGGTGTTATAGATCAGCCATGATTGAATGGTAGAGTAGACTTGATGGGCCGAATGGCCTAATTCTGCTCCCATCACATGAACATGAGCGTGATGCCTCTATCAGCTGCGCTGGTAATTAAGATTAATTATTTCCTCGCGGGCCAATTACAAATATTGACATTTCAAAGGGACACAAAATCAAAGTCGGATCCAAATAGATTTGATCCTTGAAATGGAAAGTGTGATTTTCAGAGATGGAGGAGGGGTGGCGTTCACTGTGAGCAGGCTGGGCAAAGTGTTTGTGGTCCTCACCAGCCTAGACCTCCACTGGCAATCGTGGTAGTGGGATACCCAGCTCTCAGGGGGGGGGGGCTACAAGATGGTTCCTCAGTTGTGGCTGCTGCAAAATCCCTGCAGAATAGATGGGTGGTGGGAAATCAGGAGACGGCGTGGAAGAGTCCGATCCTTCCCACTATTTACAGAAGCAATTAACGTACAAACCCGCACATTAACGTACAAATAGATGGGTGGTGTGGGAAATCAGGAGACGGCGTGGAAGAGTCCGATCCTTCCCACTAGGGGCAGTTTACAGAAGCAATTAACGTACAAACCCGCACATCTTTGGAGTGTGGGAGGAAACCGGAGCACCCGGAGAAAACCCACGCAGTTACAGGGAGAACGTACAAACTCCGTACAGGCAGCACCCGTAGTCGGGATCGAACCTGGGTCTCTGGCGCTGTGAGGCAGCAGCTCTACCCGCTGCACCAACGTGCTGTCTGACGTTGTGTGAGAACAGAGTCAGGAACACACCATCCTTTGGGGTCATCAGCTGCAAGCCCAATCCCGCCATTGCAATCTTATATTTAGTTTAGTTTAGAAATACAGCGCAGAAACAGGCCCCTCAGCCCACCGGGTCAGCACCGACCAGCGATCCCCGCACACTAACACTATCCTGCACACACTAGGGACAATTTACACTTATACAAAGCCAATTAACCTACAAACTTGCACATCTTTAGAGTGTGGAAGGTCACCCAAGAACTCCGACAAAACCCACGCGGTCACAGGGAAAAACGTGCAAACTCCGTACAGACAGCACCCATAGCCAGGATCGAACCTGGGTCTCTGGCGCTGTGAGGCAGCAGCTCTACTGCCCTCTACCAACTCTGCTGCTACCAATCAGATGGGAAATGGGGTTGTGTCATTTCTTTCCCATTCCCTTCCCCTACTCCCAACACAAACATTAGACACCAACATGGTAAAGACGGATTAACTTGGAGCCTGGTTTAATTCTGTCCCCACAGCAACTCCCGAGAGACGATGGAAAATCACACTCCGAGCCTCTGATCATGATAATGCAAATCACATTCCCAGCAAGTTAACCCCAAACAGCTAGTACCACCCAGTCCACACCTAGTGACTGCCATAGAGTGACAGTGTGGAAACAGGCCC
Source organism: Okamejei kenojei (assembly GCA_035221665.1). Lineage (NCBI taxonomy): Eukaryota > Metazoa > Chordata > Chondrichthyes > Rajiformes > Rajidae > Okamejei > Okamejei kenojei. The sequence continues at coordinate 859,485 of CM069171.1, forward strand.
TTCGGCCCAACTTGCCCACACCAGCGAACATGTCCCATCTACATTTGCCCACACCGGCCAACATGTCCCATCTACACTAGTCCACCTGTCCACATTTGGCCCTTATCCCTCCAAACCTGTCCGATCCATATAACTATCTAACTGTTTCTTAAACATTGGGATAGTCCCTGCCTCAACTACCTCCTCTGGCAGCTTGTTCCATACACCACCACCTTCTGTGTGAAAAAGTTACCCCTCATATTCCTATTAAATCTTTTCCCTTTCACCTTAAACCTATCTTCTGGTTTTCGATTCCCCTACTCTGGGCAAGACTGTGCATCTACCCGATCTATTCCACTCATGATTATATACATCTCTGCAAGATCACCCCTCATCCTCCTGCTACTCAACCTCTGCCTACAGTCTGACCCTCGAGTCCTGCAACATCCTCATAAATCTTCTCTGTACCCTTTCAAGTTTGGCAACATTTCCTACAACACGGTGCCCAGAACACAACATTCGAAATGCGGCCACACCAACATCTTATACAACTGCAACTTGGCCTCCCAACTGCTGTACTGCCATCAACATAATTCCTGCATATTAGTGAAGATTTTTCAAGAGAGAATTACCTCTTAGGGCTAAGGGAATCAAGGGATATGGGGAAAAAGCAGGAATGGGGTACTGATTTTGGATGATCAGCCATGATCATATTGAATGGCGGTGCTGGCTTGAAGGATCGATTGGCTTACTCCTGCACCTATTTTCTATGTTTCTAAGATTGAAAATTTGTCCTTCCAAAATAACCCAAGGATAAAACAGAAGCAAACGACATTCAAAGTGATTAAAGGTGATTTGACGATGGCAATGTTTCTCTGTGTTTATTTAAAGATTCTTCCATTGTACCCTCAAGGAATCAACAGTCATATCAAGAATCTTCGTGCATTATTGAAAGACCCTAAACATAGTTCATTATCTTGCAGGCACTTTTGAAATGATAGTTCCCGTTGCTTTTCACACATCAGATAATCTTTTCTAAAATTAAAATTCTCTTGGCCTGGATATGAAAATCTCTTGCACCACTTCAGGCGCTGCCATTCAGTCTGCGAATGCTCCTGGCCATGTGAGATGACTTGTCCGAGGATACTGCCAGGACTAGAGGGTCTGAGCTATAGGGGGAGGTTGTGAAGGGACAGAGGAGGAAGGGGACGCAGGAGAAAGAGAGAGGTCCTCATTCATTGTTGAGTATTGTTGGCAAGATCAGTATTTATTGTCCTTTCCCAATCATCTTCAACACACCAATGATTGAGAAGGAACAGCAGATGCTGGAAAAGTCTGAAGAAGGGTCTCGACCCAAAACATCACCCATTTCCTTCGCTCCATAGATGCTGCCTCACCCACTGAGTTTCTCCAGCATTATTGTCTCCCTTCAATTTTTCCAGCATCTGCAGTTCCTTCTAAGGTCTGAAGAAGGGACTCGACCCAAAACGTCACCTATTCCTTCGCTCCTTAGGTGCTGCTTCACCCGCTGAGTTTCTCCAGCATTTTTGTCTATCTTCTGACAATGGGTTTTGTTTTTCTCTGGATAGAAAAGGTTTAGAGGGACACACTCCAAATGCAGTTAAGTGGGACTAGTCCAATCTACCAACTTGGTCAGCACAGGCAAGATGGGCTGAAGGGCCTGTTTCTGTGCTTAGCAGTTTTACGAGTCCCTGAATGTGATATTACGTGGCATAAATGGGTGAACTGGAGACAGTACAGAAGGCATGAGCAATTAGCCAGACTGGAAATACAAAATGCCGGAGTAACTCAGGACAGGCAGCATCCCTGGAGAGAAGGAATGGGTGATGTTTCAAGTCGCGACCCTGCTTCAGACTGTGTTAGTCTGGCGAGCTGTCCCGTACTGCGCTGAGGCCAGGCACCAGCTCTCGGGCACCTCCACCTACTTATCCTTGAGAGAATACATTAGGTCTGAAGAAAGGTCCAGAGATGCTGTCGGAACCATTGAGTTATTCCAGGTTTTCATGTCTATATTCGGCAGCATCTTAAACAAGTTCAGTAGTAACACGCCCACAGATTCTTGCAGAAGCTAATATCGGAATTCATGAATGAAGAATTGCCAAGGAGGCAACGTTCCAAAGTATGTCAGAGTCAGATGGAGCAGTGAATGGAAGTGTGGGCAAGATCTATGAAGACTTTGAGGGACGCACAGTGGTAGTGTTGCTGCCTCTAGAGTAGATCACCTGCGACCCGGGTTCCATCCAGACTATGGGTGCTGCCTGTTCGGAGTTTGTACATTCTCCCCGTGACTGCATGGGTTTTCTCAGAGATCTTTGGTTTCTTCCCACACTCCAAAGCCACGCGGGTGAGTGCGTGATTGCGTATCGCGGGTCGATGCAGACTTGGTGGGTGAAAGGTCCTCATTCCCCATTGTATCTCTAAACTAAAGCAAGCCACTAAAGAAAGTGGTTATGTCAGAGTCTATGGAGTGAAGGCAGGAGAATAAGGTTCACAGATTCAAGGTCTAGAAGTAGAATTAGGCCATTTGGCCCATCGTGTCTACTCCACCATTCAATCATGGCTGATCTCTGCCTCCTAACCCTATTTTCCTGCCTTCTCGCCATAAACCTCGACGCCTATTCGAATCAAGAATCTATCTATCTCTGCCTTAAAAACATCCATTCACTTGGCCTCTACAGCCTTCTGTGGCAAATCATTCCACAGATTCACCACCCTCTGACTAAAGAAATTTCTCCTCATCTCCTTTCTAAAAGAACATCCTTTGATTCTGAGGCTGTGACCTCTGGTTCTAGACTCTCCCACTAGTGGAAACATCCTCTCCACATCCACACTATCCAGGCCTTTCACTATTCTGTACGTTTCAATGAGGTCCCCCCTCATTCTTCTAAACTCCAGCGAGTACAGGCCCAGTGCCGACAAACACTCATCATACGATATGATAGAACTTTATTTATCCCAGGAGGGAAGTTGATCTGCCAACAGTCGTAAAAACACAAAAACATGAAATTAAAGAGTGGAAAGGCTTGCGGGATGTGCAAAGATTGGGGAGGTGGTAGAGGGGTTGGGGTGGGGGGAGTCGGTAGCCACAGAGAAGAGGGATCTATCAAACTACTCACCTACAACCTACTCATTCCTGGGATCAGGACCTGATGGGCCAAATGGCCTAATTCTGCCCCCCCCCCCCCCCCCCCCTACTGGTTCAGGGACATTACGCAGTGCGGTGCAAGAAATATTGATGAACAAGTTTTGAACTGTTGCAACAATGGAATGAAATAATCAAGGTAGTACCTGACATTGATCGAACGGATTCATTTAATCCCTTTGACTGTGGTTCAATGAAGCCACAAAGTTATTTCTCCAATATAATATAGACTCTGGTGTGGGAAATTGACAAATGTTCTTCCCAGCATCTTAGCTTCAAGTGGGAACAGGCACACATTTCATTTTTGTCCCAGGCTTGGATCGATTCACCATCTGGGCTACTTTGCACACAGTCGATCACTGGCCATTTTTACATTATTAACAAGGATGGTTTTCTCCTTTCCTCCGTTTAGTGACGAATCTCTCTACTGTAAATCACCGTCCCAGTGCTCAGACTGCCTTTCACCCAGTGTGATTGGCAATCAATCGATTGAAGTCAATGGATATTTTTAAGGCAGAGAGATAGATTCTTGATTAGTACGGGTGTCAGGGGTTATGGGGAGAAGGCAGTAGAATGGGGTTAGGAGGGAAAGATGGATCAGCCAGGATTCAATGGTGGAGTAGACTTGATGGGCCGAATGGCCTAATTCTGCTTCCATCACTTATGAACATCCATAGCTGAAATCAACAGTTCCTTTAGGGGGAATCTCAATAGTCTTTCACACGTCCACCCTGATGCATGGGGCAGCCATCAATAAAGCCCATGCTCATTCCTCTCTGCTAAACTCAAGGAACCCATAACCTTCGAGACATGGTCACCACTCCACACGCCAAGACTTGAGCTCAAGAAATGTAGATCAATTTAAACCAGGTCCTGCATTAGCTCAGAGTTGACTGTGTGTTCATTTGGTCTTGAAATATCTTGAATGCGTGAAGTCTAGGTGGCATGGTGGCGCAGAGGGTAGAGCTGTTGTCTTACAGCACCAGAGACCCGGGTTCAATCTGGACAACTGGTGCTGTCTGCACGGAGTTTGTACGTTCTCCCCGGGACCTGCGTGGGTTTTTTTCCGGGTGCTCCGGTTTCCTCCCACACTCCAAAGGCGTACAGGTTTGTAGGTTAATTGGCTTTGGTAAAATTTGTAAATTGTCCCTAGTGTGTGTAGGGTAGCGTTCGAGTGCTGGGATAGCCCTACAGATGGGCCGAAGGGCCTGTTTCTGTGCTGTGTCTCTAAAGTCTAATGTAAACAAGACAATAAAGTCTAAAGTATTTGCCGTCAGTCAACTGAACCATCCTACCACAACCAGAGAGCAGTCCTGAACTATTTACCTCATTGCTGACCCTCGGACTGTCTTTGATCGGACTTTGCTGGCTTTACCTTGCACTAATCGTTATTCCCTCATCGTGTATCTATAAACTGTAAGCGGGGTGGAAGATTGCAACCTTCATGTGGTCCGCCCTGTTTCGACAAATACTATCAACCCTGCATGCACAATAAAATAGAACAAGTTGTCCTAGAACTTTAGGCTGTGCACCCCATACGCAAGAAGTCACATTGTAATCACATGGTCTTTCCGATGAATGGATAGCACGCAACAAAAGCTTTTCACTGTACCTCGATACACGTGACAATAAGCTGAACTGAACTCATTTCAAACACGTACCAGCAACTCCTGGGGTTATCAACCTCTGACCAGCAGTGACCCAGGCATTTCATTTCCCTTCCCCCACGCACACGGTGAAGGAAGGGAAAGTCACATCTGGGTTTCTAAGAAAATATAAAACCATTGTTCTGCGAGTCAACAAGGTAGGGTTGTAACAGCAGAGGACGTGTTCATTTGGTTGACCTCCATCAGTGGAAGGATAAAGTAAAAAATCAAATGTTATCACGTAACATATTCATCAATTCTCTGACAGTATCAAATTCCATTCCTTTATTCCATCTCTGGCAAAAGCCAATCACCCAGCGAGAAGGAATGTCATTTAAACCCAAACTAATTTACATCCTAAATAAATTGGACAACAAACGTACTTACCCAAACGAGAAGAAAATGCACAGTACTTGCATGAGATACGGTGCTGAAAAACTGTTAGTTGCCAAACCTTGTTGACTTCAGCTGTTACTGAAGGACACACCAGACTCGCTCTGCCCTTCCACAGGTTGGTACTGGGGTGCAGTAGCGGGGAGGAGAGGACCAGGCCACCTATCAAAGTCATTTCATATTTCACTTGGGCAGCTTACAACCAAGGGGTATGAATATTGATCTCCCTAACTTCAAGCACCCCCTGCACTCCTCGTCTCTCCATCCCGCCCCACCCTGGTCACACCAGCTTTTTGTTCCCACCTAGCAAACAGCCAACAATGGTCCGATTCCTTCGTCATCGTTACTTTTTTGCATATCTTTCATTCATTTCTTCTATATCTCTTTACATCGTCTAAATCTCTCCTTTCCCTTTCCCGTGTCTTTCAGTCTCAACCCGAAATGTCACCCGTCCCTTCTCTCCAGAGATGCCGCCTGTCCTGCTGAGTTACTCCAGCTTTCTGATTATCTTCGTGCCCAGATAGAACCGGGTTAAGGGGATGAATGGCCTCTATATGTTCCTGGTGAAGATGGGACAAACAGGCCTGAAGGTATCTTCATTCAAACCAGCCAGCCCCTTCCATGTTCTCCCACCATCACCCCACCCTCCGTGCCTTCACCCACACTCTTTAATGGGCAGGAAAAATGAACAATATTCAATCGAAGGGCCGAATGGCCTACTCCTGCACCTATTGTCTATTGAGACACTGAATGGTTTCCTATTTTAAGGAAAATAATGTTGTTTCCATGCTGTATCAAAATATGATGATCTTTATTCCCCCAGGGTAGAGATGTCAAGGATCAGAGGGCACAGCTTCAAGGTGAGGGGGCCACATTCAAATAAACTGTGCAGGCATGTGTTTATTTCCTCCACAGAGGGTGGAGGGTGCCTGGAGCGCACTGCCAGGGGTGATGGTGGAGCATTTAAGGGCTTTTGGACAGGCAGATGGATATACAGGGAGTGGGCAGATATGGATCATGTGTTGGCATCAAGTTGAGAACAGGCATTGTGCCATGATTGAATGGCAGAGTAGACTTAATGGGCCGAATGGCCTCATTCTGCTCCTAGAACTTATGAGATGACCAGAGGAAGACGGGCGTCTTGTCCCAATAGCTATCGGTTATGCTTGGCCGTGAGTCTGTCGCATTGCCCCAGTCCTGGTGGTGAGAGCCCTCTGGAACTAGTGCACAACCTGCGGACATGGACATCCTCTGACCCAGCACAGTGTTGGTGTCACCCAGGCCAAACAAGGACATGGTGACTAAAGACATCCAGGAAATAGTTCCACTCAGAATAACAGGCTCAAGGTTTAGTCTAGCTGAGAGAGACACAGCGCGTAAACAGGCCCTTCGGCCCACCGGGTCTGCGCCATCCAACAATCCCCACACACTATCCTACACACACTAGGGATAATTGACAATCATACAAGCCAATTAACCTACATACCTGTACATCTTTGGAGTGTGGGAGAAAACCGGAGATCCTGGGGAAAACCCACGCAGGTCACGGGGAGAACGTACAAACTCCGTACAGACAGCACCCAGAGTCGGGATTGAGCCCGGGTCTCCGGCGCTGTGAGGCCGGAACTCTACCACGGCACCACCATTACTGAATCTACGCGCGTTAAACTCCAATCTAATTCCCAATTGCCATGGTATGATTTGAACTCTCATGTTGCAGGTTGAGAGATCAGTCTTTAGATTGCTTGCAAGCTAAGTTCCTGAACCACTCTGCTGCTGCACTTTGACACCGAGTCTTGCTATCGGAATTTGAAAGCCCTGCATGATGGACATGAAACAAAGCTCGGAGACCCAACACTAACCCTGGGCTGATGCATGCAAGTCTGGACTTCAAGAAACCTCTGCCTCCATAATATAAACCATGGTGATTTAAATGTGGACTGGCATTACACCAGCACAGAGCAGGATAATCTAATGTATTTTGTCAAAGTCCAAAACTCTATCCTTGACCTATTTAGAAGCCTTGATGAGTCGAGCAGTACAAATTCTGAGAAATCAGCTGTAAAAGGTTGGAGATTGAAATAGAGGCTGCGTCTTACCGTGAAGCTAAAGGCAACCCCTGTAAATATTGGCCACGGAAATGAGTAACTGATGGGAAACACATCTGGGGCTTTGAGGAGTAAATTGGGATGCCCATTGCTGAAGGTCGATTTTTATTCATAGCATTTATTTTTTTTAAATTTGGTTTTAAGTTTAAAGATGCAGCATTGAAACAGGCCCTTTGGCCCTCCGAGTCCATTGACCACCTGTCCACACCTGTTCTGTGCCATCCCATTCCCTCCAAACAAGGGACCAATTTATAGAGCCCAATTAACCAACAAACCTGAATGTTTAAGAAACATTTAGACAAGTACATGGCTAGGACAGGTTTAGAGGGATATTGGCCAAACGGAGGCAGGTGGGAATAGTATAGATGGGGAAGACACAAAATGCTGGAGCAACTCAGCGGGTAAGGCAGCATCTCTGGAGAGAAGGAATGGGTGACGTTTCAGGTTGACACCCTTCTTCAGTATAGATGGGGCATGTTAGTCAGTGTGGGCAAGTTGGGCCGAAGGGCCTGTTTCCATGCTGTATAACTATGACAGTCTTGCTTATTGTCACTTGTAGCGAGATACAATGAAATACCTTTGTTGTGTGTTATCCAGACATGACGTGCATGGCTTTGCGATGCATATAACAGGACAGTGATGTTGAAATTAAAAATAGGGAGATAATGCATCTGAACATAGCATGGAGGAAACCAAATGAGGAATGAACGACCAACATGTCCCTACAAATGGCTCTTGCCCAGGTGATATCTTATTGATGGTGAGGATGGTTCAGGCTGGGCAGATGTCCGTGCTGCAGTCAGACATTTTAATTCTTCAAAGCACAGCAGGGGGGAACCTGCACACAAAGAGAGCAGTCTCACAGAAAGAGTGTTCGACTGAATGGCTATTTTCTGTAGCCGCAGTCAGTTTTCAGCCAGTCTCATCCTGCTGTGAAAATTCCTCTGCTTTTACAGAGAACCCAGTTACATTCCCACTGCTGCTAAGTAGGTCGATGGAGGCAGAGGTAGTGATGCGTCATGGTCTACTGACAAGATGCGAGAGCAAGTGTGAATAATCTACCATGGCACAGCGGGTAGAGTTGCTGCCTCACTGCTCCGGACACCCAGGTTCGATCCTGACTACGGGTGCTGCCTGTACTGACTTCGTACATTCAACCCGTGACCTGCGTGGGTTTTCTCCAGGTCCTCCCACAGGTTAATTGGCTTCAGTAAATTATCCCCAGTGTGTGTAGGATAGAGTAAGTGTGGGGATCACTGGTCTGCGTGGACTCGGTGGGCCGAAGGGCCTGTTCCCGTGCCCTACCTCTAAACTCAACTCTAAACTCCTTCAGTACTCATGCTTCTGTGTACAATGTTTGGAGTCTTCGCTGAAGACCCCTTGATTCATCACCAACAAGTGAGCTTCCAATATAGAAGCCAAGCTCTCTCCAGAAAGTGGAATGGAAATCCTAATCCTCTTGGCAGGAGGAAGGAGGACAGACCTAAAGAGGTAGTTCACCCTAGGCCAACATTAATTAGGTCAAGTTCAGGGTCATTACATTTCATCCCACTCTGTCAGCAGAGATTTCTTGTTCTGCTCTAAGTGGGATTTCAAGGATTCTCTGTAGCCCCAGGGGAGTCATTCACAGCCCAGTCGAGCATGAAGGAATTGCTTGTTATCTTCTGATCACTCTCTAGTTTAGAGATACAGCGCAGAAACAGGCCCTTTGACCCACCGGGTCCGCACTGACCAGCGATCCCCTCATTAACTGTATCCTTTGCACACTGGGGACAATTTTCATTTAATACAAAGCTAATTAACCTACAAACCTGTACATCTTTGGAGTGTGGGAGGAAACCGGAGATCCAGGAGAAAACCCATGCGGATCACAGGGGGAACGTACAAACTCCGTACAGACAGCACCCGTAGTTGGGATTGAACCCGGGTCTCTGGCACTGAAAGCGCTGTAAGGCAGCAACTCTACCGCTGCGCCACTCTATTCCAAAGCCTTTTTACTGTTTTCAGGGATCGTGGCTAGATACAAAATTTTGCAAAGAAAATTGATAATTGAATAACCTTCTGAACTAGAAATGGGAGAATGTATTCTTCAGGGTTGGGTGGTTATATACCCACTTCTATACCAAGGGATGCTACACTGCCAAGCTTATCCCTATGTGGGAAAGGAAATCAATTTCCTTTTGGCTGGATTTATAAAATGGCAAAACATTTTCCGTCCCTACTACTCACGCTTTCAAGGAGACTTCGGTGTGGCCACATTTAGCGTACATGTTCAGTTCGGGGCTTCATGTTACAGGAAAGATGTTAGAAACATAGAAACATAGAAATTAGGTGCAGGAGTAGGCCATTCAGCCCTTCGAGCCTGCACCGCCATTCAATATGATCATGGCTGATCATCCAACTCAGTATCCCGTACCTGCCTTCTCTCCATACCCTCTGATCCCCTTAGCCACAAGGGCCACATCCAACTCACTCTTAAATATAGCCAATGAACTGGCCTCAACTACCCTCTGTGGCAGAGAGTTCCAGAGACTCACCACTCTCTGTGTGAAAAAAGTCTTTCTCATCTCAGTCTTAAAGGATTTCCCCCTTATCCTTAAGCTGTGACCCCTTGTCCTGGACTTCCCCAACATCGGGAACAATCTTCCTGCATCTAGCCTGTCCAACCCCTTAAGAACCCCTTATGTTGTCAAGCTGGAAAGGGTAAAGAGAAGATTTACGAGGATGTTGCCAGGACTCGAGGGTGTGAGCTATAGGGAGAGGTTGAGCAGGCTGGGACTCTATTCCCTGGAGCGCAGGAGGGTGAGGGGCGATATCGAGGTGTATAAAATCATGAGAGGAATAGATCGGATAGTCTCTTGCCCAGATTAGGTGAATCGAGGACCAGAGGACATAGGTTTAAGGTGAAGGGGAAAAGATTTAATAGGAATCTGAGGGGTAACTAACCAGAGGTGGTAGTTGATGCCAGGACCTTCCCAACATTTAAGAAACAGTTAGACAGGTACATGGATAGGACAAGTTTGGAAGGATATGGACCAAATGTGGGCAGGTGGGAATAGTGTAGCTGAGACATGTTGGTCGGTGTGGGCAAGTTGGGCTGAAGGGCCTGTTTTGTGAATCTCTGACTGCGAGCGGAACTCAATACTCATCCCGTTGTTATTTGTGGGATCTTGCTGTGTGAAGAATCACTTGTTTACAGCGAACACCAAGAGCTGACCATTGTGCATGTGCGTGGGCAGAGCTGAGTCTGACCGTGGACCTTGGTAAGTGGTCGACCACCACTTGGTGGTGAGGTCCACCACTTACTGAGAGTTCTCGTCCAACATCAGTCATTCCCCGCTTCACTCCAGTAATTACCTACACACCGCATCCACCTAAAATCCCATTATTTTTAACAATCCCGATAACCCATTTATTTTAAAAGCTTTTCTGAGAATGCAGAATGATAAATCCCTCTTAATGCCTTAAAACCCAGCATTCACGATGAATAAGACACCAATTCACAGAAACAATAAAATTATTGAATGTTAACAATAGATTATAGCGTGATTTCAACATTAAGATATTGTTTGAATTGTCAATTATGCAAAGCATAAGTTGAAAAGTTAATGCAAAAAATGAAGAGCATCTATGGTGTAAACCAGACTTCTTCCCCTCAGTACATGCAGGACTGAAGGGGATAATCTTCAATAATGACCTTATTCTCAAGTATTAATCTGCATAATAAACCATATTAATATTAATATCCTGCATTAAATGTTATTAGGAAATAATCTCACTGAGCTTGCAACAGATAAAGGAACATCAGTGGGCTCTCCCCAGAAAGAGACCAAGAATGTTCCAATTCCCTGAACCTGACCAACTGTGCCCTTCAACAACGGCAGAGGAGTTTCTATCAGAATCAGCATGGTGGTACAGCGGTAGAGTTGCTGCCTCACAGCGCTGGAGACCTGGATTCGATCCCGACTATGGGCGCTGTCTGTACAGAGTTTGCACGTTCTCCCTGTGACCTGCATGGGTTTACTCAGAGATCTGTTTCCTCCCACACGACAAGTATGTGCAGTTATGTAGGTAAATTGGCTTGGTATAAATGCAAAATTGTCCCCAGTGTGTGTAGGTTAAGGGCCTGTCCCACTGTACGAGGTAATTCAAGAGTTCTCCCGAGTTTCCCCTGATTTGAACTCGGAGAATTACGGTAATAGCTGCTCGTTGGTACTCGGGGCTCTCGTGGACATTTTTCAACATGTTGAAAAATGTTACCGCGTTTCCCCTGTACCTGCCGTTAGCGTTACGAACCGTTAAGAAATGTCCCGAGCTCCGACGTACCCACTACATACATTCTACGTGCTTACCACGAGTTTGATTTTTTTTTTAACTCGGGAGAGCTCTTGGGTAAACTAGTATAGTGGGACAGGCCCTTTGGTGTTAGTGTGCGGTGTGGACTCAGTGGGCAGAAGGGTCGGTTTCCACGCTGTATCTCTAAAGTAAACCAAGAAGGATAAGATGGCAAGCCAGTGATTCAGCTTGGTACCTGTGTGGATGGTTTTCAGAAGGGTAACGGGATTAGCAGTACGAGAAAGAACAGGCAGTTCTGTCCAAGTATTGACCCGAATGCTCCAAGTCACTGGAGCTAAGATTAGTCCCTCAGTGGGATAACTCTCACAGCCTATGCCTTCCCCAGCACTAGCAGGCAGCTGTGTGGATGGTGGAGGTACCAGTGAATGAGAAACCCACCAGAGTTGACAGGAGATGTTGAGATCACAACAGATCAGTTGGCATCAGAACACCAAGCAGCTAACACAGGTTTCCAGTTCAGAATGTACAGGGAGGAACTGCAGATGCTGGTTTGTACCAAAGATAGACACAAAATGCTGTTGTAACTCAGTGGGTTATGCAGCATCTCTGGAGAAAACTAATAGATGATATTTCAGGTCGGAAAAAGGAATTAGTGTCTGAAGAAGAGTTCCAACCCAAAACGTCACCTATTCCTTTTTTCCAGAGATGTTGCCTAACCCAGTTACTCGAGCATATTGTGTCGATCTTTTCAGAATTTAGCTCTCAACTGCTATTGAAGGCACAGAGTGCTGAAGTAGCTCCGAGTCAGGCAGCATCTGTGGAGAACATGGATAGGTGACGTTTCACAGAGTGCTGGAGTAACTCAGCGGGTCAGGCAGCATCTCTGGAGAATGTGGATAGGCAAGGGATTTTCGGGTTGGGATCCTTCTTCAGACTGAGCTCCTTTTGGATGGCTCCACTGTGGAATGGATAAGTGTTCAAGTGGCTGTGACTACCCTTTACGTAACATTGTGAATGGAGAAAAAGGCTTTGTCGGATGTCAAGAGAGGTGACCAGAACTGTTAAACAGATTTTAACACCATCTTAAAGGGAGAACAGAAGGGTATCAGGCCGTTGAAGACACAGCCATGAGGGTAATGTGGAGGAAGACCAAGGTCAAACGCTCTATCGAGCTGGAGCATGGTCTCAGAGATCTAAACACGGGGAACAGTTCCATATGGGAGATTCTGTGTCCAAGAATTAATGCGAGTTAATCAGGAGTGATGCTGCGTTTAACCTTGCATGAGATCAAACAGATTGGCAAAATGGAGAGCCATCCAGGAGAGTTGATGCACAGCAGATAGATTAATTAGTGATACGCTGCTCCATCTCAGAGCAATCACCAAGCATGTTGACTCCAACAAAGTACAGCCTTTGTGAAGCAGTGGAGATAAACAGGTCGATGGGTGTCAAGCGAGAGGAGGCTCCAATCCTGGGAATAACACTTTGTTCAGAGGATGGTTGTTGGTCAGACATCACTGCTGGATGACCTCAGCCTGGTCTCTTGGACCCACCTATCATCAGCTGCTCCATCGTACAGGAAGTATGCTGCCAGAGACCCGGGTTCGATCCTGACTATAGGTGCTGTCTGTACGGAGTTTGTACGTTCACCCCGTGACCTCGTGGGTTTTCTCCCGTTTCCTCCCACATACCAAAGATGTACAACTTTGTTGGTTAATTGGCTTCGGTAAAGATTGTAAATTGTCTCTAGTGTGTGTAGGATAGTGTTAGTGATTGCTGGCCAGCATGGACTTGGTGGGGCGAAGGGCCAGCTTCCACGTTTTATCTCTAAGCTAAAGCTAAACTGAAGTTCGAGGACTAAATCCTTGAGATGATGTGAAATCTGTCACTACAGTTTAGTGCAGTTTAGTTTGGAGATACAGCACGGAAACAGGCCCTTCGGCCCACTGGGTCCGTGCCAACCAACAATCCTCGCACATTAACACTGTCCTACACCCACTAGGGACAATTCCCCCCCCCCCCCACCATTTACCAAGCCAATTAACCTACAAACCTGCACATCTTTGGAATGTGGGAGGAAACTGAAGATCTCGGAGAAAACCCACATGGTCCAAGGGGAGAACGTGCAAACTCCGTACAGACAGCACCTGTAGTCGGGATGGAACCCGGGTCTCCGGCCTGCATTCACTGTAAGGCAGCAAGTCTACCGCTGTGCCACCATGACAGCCCATATAATTAAAGTGGGGATGTCCACTGATAGAAACATAGAAAATAGGTGCAGGAGGAGGCCACTCGGCCCATCGAGCCGGCACCGCCATTCATTGTGATCATGGCGGATCGTCCCCTATCAATAACCCATGCCTGCCTTCTCCCCATATCCCTCGACTCCACCAGCCCCTAGAGCTCTATCTAACTCTGACTGAAGATTGCACAATTGCAACTTGTCAGCCATGTCTACATGCAGCAAGACTGATATTGTGATCAGGCATGGACTGCCGAGGGGCATGCACGTCCATGCAGCCAGAGGCACCAGGCAATGTCCTTTCCAGTAGAAAGAATGCAACACGTCACTTTGAAAATTGATTGTCACCAGAAATGCGGCAACTCTGTGCTGTCTGAGTGAAGTCCACTATTACACTACACACACTTGTGGACTCAAGCATGATTGCATTGATCTAAGGCATGAATGTACAGGAATCCAAGCACAACCAAGATTTTCACCGTATCTAGGCCCACAGGTCCAGTTGATCATCATTATCATCACGTGAGCCCATGCATCAGATTCGCCACCATCAATATCCTGCATCACCATTGACCAGAAACTCAGTGGGTAGTCACTAAGCTCAGTGGCGTTGAAGGCCAGACGGAAGCTGGGAACTGTGCAGTGAGTAACTCACTCCTGACACCACATCATCCATCAACACTCAGGAATATCCCGCCAAAATACAACAGTCTGCTTCACCAGCAACCCCCCCCCCCCTCTCCCCTCCCCGTACGACTGTCCAATCCCTCCACCACCATCGGCAATATGCAGTCTCCACCTAAACCCATGACCTACCATCAATGCCAAGGGCAGCAGGCATGGAGCACCACCACCACCCATTCCCCACCAAGCCGGGCACCGTCCTGATGGGAAAATAATGGAGGTTCTCAATTATTATTGAGTTCCACTCCTGGCGCTTCCTCCACAACAATTGTTGGCATCAGTAACAGGGACTCTTACACTAAAATATCCACCAGGAGAAAGCCATGTGCACTCCAACTGTCCCTGGGCATTGTCGCTGGCTTTTATTTGTCCTTTTGTACATCTTTCATTCATTTGTTCCTTGTACCTCTTCATATCTCTAGTTTCCTTCTCCCGACTCTGTCTGAAGAAGGGTCTCGACCCAAAACCATCATCTATTCCTTTTCTCCAGACATGCTGCCTGACCCGCTGAGTTAATCCGGCATTTAGTGTCTATCGTTGGTGCAAACCAGCATCTGCAGTTCCTTCCTGCACAGGACAGGAAGTCTGCCATTCCTAACCCACCTGGACAAGGTACCGGTTGCAGAACACAGCACTGTTGACTCTTCAAACACACACGTCAGGTTTATGTTCTGTTTTTTTCACTGCCTTTCTTGTATAATGAAATAGGCAGAGAGAATGTGCTCACCAAGGGTTAATCCAAGGGACAAAAAATAACTCAAACTTCATATTTCAGAGTAGCCCAGGGCATTTCACAGCCAATAACTTGCTTGTGAAAAGGGGTCAGAGTTGTCGAGGAAGGAAATGTTAGAAATATTGACACACAGTAAGGTAGCATTGACAGGACATACACAGTAAATGGCAGAGACCTTAGAAGCATTGATCTACAGATGGACCTGGGGGGGCAGGTTTACCACTCTGAAAATAATGCCACATAGATTAGATAAAGGTGGTTAGCTCTTCAATAGGCAAGAGTGTTAAATGTAAGAGTTGGAACATTGTATTGTAGATATAGAAGATGCTGGTCAGGCCTCACTTGGACCATTGTGCCATCCTGGGCAGAACAGTGCAGGAAGGAGGTGGAGACACTAGACAGACTCACTAGGATGTTGCCTGGAGTAAGGGGCTTTAGTGACAAGGCAAGGTTTATTCAGAGTCATAGAGTCAGAGTGATACAGTGTGGAAACAGGCCCTTCGGCCCAGCTAGCCCAACAATGTCCCATCTACACTAGTCCTACCTGCCTGCATTTGGTCCCCTTGGCCCAACTTGCCCATACCAGCCAACATGACCCAGCTACCCAAGTCCCACTTGCCCGCGTTTGGTCCATGTCCCTCCAAACCTGTCCTATCCATGTACCTGTCCAACTGGTTCTTAAATGATGGGACAGTCCCTGCCTCAACTACCTCCTCTGGCAGCTTGTTCCATACACCCACCAAAAAGTTGTGAAAAAGTTACCCCTCGGATTCCTATTAAATCTTTTCCCCTTCACCTTGAATGCATGTCCTCTGGTCCTCGATACCCCTACTCTGGGTAAAAGATTTTGTGCATCTACCCGATCTAATCCTCTCATGATTTCATGCACCTTTATAAGATCTCTCCTCATCCTCCTATGCTCAATGGAATAGAGACGCAGCCTACTCAACCTCACCCTGTAGCTCACACCCTCTAGTCCTGGCAAGATCCTCAGAAGCGGGGATTATTCTCACTGGAGCACAGGGGACAGAGCCGAGCTTAGTTTATAAAATGATGAGGGGCATGGAAAGGACGGATGGGTACAGTTTATTTCCCCCAAGGGTAGGGGAGTCTAAAACTACAGGACACAGGTTAAAGTTGAGATGGGGAAACATTTCAAGGGGACCCAAGGGTGAGGTTTTAACACAAAGTGTAGTTATGCAAATGAATCAGGCAGAAGGAATTGTTTCCATGCCGGGTTACTATTCAATGACTCGAAATGTCGCCCAGAGCATCTGGGAAACTTCTTAGATTTCTTTTTATATAATATAGCACAGGAATTATTTCATAGTAGAGGCTGTCAGCGTGGAATCCATTGCGAACTCCATTGTAGAAACTGGGTCAACCACTCCGTTTTTAATATGAATACACGCATTAAAAAAAATTAATTGAGCACAAGCTGGGACTAAGACATTTGGTGAATTAAAATTGTTAGAAGACTCAACAAGGTCAATGTAGGAAGATGCTTCCTAGAACTAGGGACTGCAATCACTATCAAAGGCAGAGGCCATTTAGAATTGAAGTGTGGGTTCTCTATCCCAGGGGCTCAATCAGAATTCATACAAAATAGGAATTTCTAGATTTCCAGATTTTATAGGAATCAAGGGATACATGGATAAATCAGGGAAGTGATATCTGGAATCTCATGGAATGGCAGAGTTGCATTGAGGGGAACAATTGATCTACTTTTTATGTTCCCATATACCATAGTTATGTGTGTGAACAATTCAAAGGCGAGATTAAAATGAGTTTGCATTACCCATTATTCCCGTCGGCCTATTTGCGGTTTATACAATCACATAGCTTAATGTCATCTTCTCTTTTACACTTCTGACAATCTGTTTTTCCTCCACTTTCTTGCCTTTGAAATTCAGATAATTTTCCATGGAAAATGCGGCAATTTTGGGAGATTTGGCAGCGAGAACCAACTCCCTTCAGACTAACTTGCATGAAATCAAACCAGTCAGCTGATCAGCAATAACACTCTGCCCATTGCTACTGGTTGAATAATTAAGCCCATGGTTTGGCCTGTCACAGCAGAGGTAAAGATGCATCACCACGTTTCCTCCCCAGACATTTTAATGTACTGTTCTCTTGGCTCTAGATAGAACTCCTCATCCATTTTACACAGCTCAAACGTCTTTACACATTGCACTGTAAGCAGTCTCAAGGAGCAAGTCTGCACTTTTGATTAAAATGAAGTAAGGAGTGTTTTTTTTTTAAGCTACTGAAGCTATCTGTGGTCAGTAGCAATCCCTTTGTCTTTTAAAAGCCATAATAGGTGGAAACCACCAGGTACTCTTGGAGAGAAGTTGAGACTGGGGGAGGGGGAGGGTCAATGGAAGGGGAGAGGGAGTTGGTCGTTATGTAACAAACAGAGTCATAGTCATACCGCATGGAAACAGGCCCTTCGGCCCAACTTGCACACACCGGCCAACATGTCCCATCCCCACTAGTTCCACCTGCCTGTGATTGCCCCATATCCCTCTAAACCTGTCCTATCCATGTACCTGCACAAGAAGGAACTGCAGATGCTGGTTTAAAACAAAGAGAGACACAAAAAGCTGGAGTAACTCAGCGGGACAGGCAGCATCTCTGGAGAGAAGGAATGGGTACATTTTGGGTTCAGACACTTCTTCAGACTGAGCAAAGTCACCCATTCCTTCTTTCCAGAGATGCTGCCTATCCCAACGAGTTACTCCAGCTTTTTGTGTCTATCTTCTATCCATGTACCTGTCTAATTGTTTCTTAACTTTTCTATAGTCCCTGCCTCAACTACCTCCTCCAGTAGCTCATTCCATACTCCTACCACTCTTTGCATGAAAAATACCCCTCAGATTCCCATCAAATCTTTATTCCTTCACCTTAAACATGTCCCCTGGCCCTTGATTTCCCCTATTCTGGGCAAGAGACACTGCATCTACCCAACTACCCAATATCTACAACATCCAGAGCAAACCATTGAATAAACATCAGAACTAAAATGAGTTAGCTGGTCCAGTCACTGTTCTATTTCTTAACACTGGGACATTAAGGGCTAATTGAGGCACTCAGCTGTACCAACTTGCCCCAGTGGCAGATCTTGCCCCCAAACCCAGCCCTGTCCTCCAGTCAAGGCATGTCAGGGGAGTGCGAGTTCCATGTTTCTCCAGCTAAAGAGGTTCTAACTGAATCGCTCATTAAACATTCCAAACAAGCTTATCTTCGAGGATTGTAGATGTGATCTCCTTACAGATGGCAACTTCAGCGGTGCAGCAACCGCTTCACAATAATTAATTCATCATTCAGCATCAGGCACAGTCTCAGCTTTCCTTGAGAATAGAAGCTCCAGCACATTTCATCTTTCCTGACTGTTCTATTTTTTTTTCCTGAATATTTAATTGCCCATGTATACTGTGCCAGCACATCAATTCATAATCTGAAGAGCAGAACTATGGTACAGACCTGGTTCAATCGAGGTTTAATGCTAATTGTCAGCAGCCTGTATTTCTGGTCCTTCCTCCAGCAAAAAAAGTGCTTCATTTAAGGATGCCTTTTATAATCACTCACTCACACTGCCAGCATAGGCCAGGTGCTTTCAATTAGCATAATTGGGACAATCCAACCAGGTATCACAAGGCCAGTGCATGGCTTGAAGGTGATTGGGACTGGTTGCTACGTGTGAGGTGGGAGTGCCGCTGATATTCCACTGATTCAGTGCTGGATGACGTCCACAGATAGAGATACTGGTTCTATAATGTTTTTTCACTGGGTTTGTTTTGGTCAACCTGAATGCCTACCCATTGTCAACATTCATTACTGCACACCCCTTTGAATCAAATAGTATGTTCATTTAGTGTATGGAGGGCAGGGTTAGTTACCGTGACTCATAGAAACATAGAAAATAGATGCAGGAGGAGGCCATTCGGCCCTTTGAGCCAGTGCCGCCATTCATTGTGATCATGGCTGATCTTCCCATATCAATAACCCGTGCCTGCCTTCTCCCCATATTCCTTGACTCCACTAGCCCCTAGAGCTCTATCTAACTCTCTCTTAAATCCATCCAGTGACTTGGCCTCCACTGCCCTCTGTGGCAGGGAATTCCATAAATTCACAACTCTCTGGGTGAAAAAGTTTTTTCTCATCTCAGTCTTAAATGACCTCCCCTTTATTCTATGACTGTGGCCCCTGGTTCTGGATTCGCCCAACATTGGGAACATTTTTCCTGCATCTAGCTTGTCCAGTTCTTTTATAATTTTATATGTTTCTATAAGATTCCCCCTCATCCTTCTAAATTCCAGTGAATACAAGCCTAGTCTTTTCTATCTTTCCTCATATGACAGTCCTGCCATCCCAGGGATCAATCTCATGAACCTATGCTGCACTGCCTCAATTACAAGGATGTCCTTCCTCAAATTAGGAGACCAAAACTGTACACAATACTCCAGATGTGATTTTACCAGAGCCCTATACAACAGCAGAAGGACATCTTTACTCCTATACTGAAATCCTCTTGTTATGAAGATGAAAATCCTGCTCATGAAGATGAAGAGGCACATCTGCCGTGAAAGGTTTACACATATGGTGTTGGTTTATCCTCAATTCACATCTGGGCAATTGGGCATGGAAATGGATCATTGTATCCATGGACTTTGGAGACAGGTCTTTCTGCTCAGGGTCTGAAGGGTGTGGACATGGGAAATGGACAAGACGAGGTGATCACAGAGATATTTAATGGTGAATTCCCTGCTGCCCCATTGTGCCACCTCAGGTTGGACATCTGGGTCCTATGCTAGACTTCCATGGATTCTGAGGAAGAGCAGGGGGAATGTTCCTGCTCGATCAATTCCTTGAAAAAGCAAAATGTTTTCATGATGGATTATATACAGTGTACGAGTTCTATTTAAAAAAAAACCTTCTATTTTCCATTCAGATGTAAATCTCAACCCGGGTTGAGTGAGGTTTTTGGAAGCTTGGATCCATCTGTAATTTAAACCTATAGTCGATTGGAGTTGTTGCTGGGTACTTGAGAACCGTGCAGATTAGGGTTGTCACAGGAATGCATTAAATATACACCAGTAATCCATCCAACAGTATTTTCTGGGCTCTCAAACATCACATGCTGATTATCTGCTGACAACACATTGCTGGCTATGTCTCTCCACCTCTGTACTGCCAGTATCTGCAACATCATTTTGCTATGCCACTCCTATCATAGAAACAATTTCCTCAAAATAAAATAAATCATGGCATTTTTAATATAATCTATGATTATTGCCAAGAAGAATGTCCACCTTGGTAGTGTTATATAAAAATAGGAATGATGCATGATAAACAGTCATCCATTCATTTTAACAATCACTGGCTGTTTAAAACCAGCTTTGTCCCATCTGATCAGCAAACTCACTGGCTCCAATTGCTCTGAATGCTTTATCCACCCATGAGATCGCCAGCATCAC
The DNA here is from genome assembly GCA_035221665.1 of Okamejei kenojei. Taxonomy (NCBI): domain Eukaryota; kingdom Metazoa; phylum Chordata; class Chondrichthyes; order Rajiformes; family Rajidae; genus Okamejei; species Okamejei kenojei. Next base: position 880,206 of record CM069171.1, read on the forward strand.
ATCCAAGGGTACATTGTTTTCATCCAACGATGTCAGTGAGATTCAGCAGGAGATGCTTCTGCGAGAGGAATCAGTGGCTGACCTGCTTCCCCCCCCTCCATTGGTAAGTTTTACCCAGCACAAATACTGCTCTGAAACAGCCCGGATTTTACCTTCTGCCAGGCATGTGAAGGGCACTTTCCATGAGTAATTATGTATGTGCGCACACACAGACATGCACACACACACACGCACATGCACACGCACACGCACACGCACATGCAGACAGCAAGATACAGCAGGCAACACGCCCGCTCTTGCACATACCGCCTATAGTTTCATCAAGAAGACTAAAGTCGAGAACCCAAATTTGATTTGCTTCTTCCATCTTATTTTAGGTCTGCAGTCCACAACTCAAAATTAATTCATTGTGGGAAGAAAAGTCTAGATTATTAGAACTTCGTACAGATGGAAATGAGTACCTTAACAACATGCAGTGCTCACCCCTCCCTTGAGGCCATTGTTAAAAATATTACAGTAACAAAAACTCTGTTTGCAATAAAATAACAACAAATATAGGTAACTCATCATAAACGCAAAGCATATCCAAGCAGTCTGATCCAATATTTGTGTTTGTATAATTCCACTCCCTGCAGTTTTCAAACAGTTAACTGTAGCCCGCAATTCACTCCATGTTTTATACCAAATAAATATTTCAATACTTAATAACTTAGTGGGAGAGAATCTCTGAAATATGATCTGCTTTTAAGATAAACAACAGAATTTACAGTAGATACTAACCCAAATGGCCCGACACAAAGTGGCATTGTGAATGTCATTAAGATTCTCCAATATTTCAATATTATAATTTCAGGCTCGAGTTCTGCAGGAGGAAATGTAATATATAATATCTGCCACACACGCACCCCGCAATCACAGATCTCCTTATTATTCAACATTACGAGCAAGGACAGATACCTAACGGAGGAAGAGAACAATTTGTCCATTGCTTTACCTTGGCAAAGACACATTAATTCGCTTCAGTCAGAGGAGCTGTTAGTGGGTTCCCGGGAGCTGCGCGCCTCTTCTCTGCTCTCCCCTTTCTCCTCCTCAGCGCAGCAGCTGAGCAGCTGCCAGACCCACAGTCTTGATCAAGACAGAGAAGGAAACAAAATGAAATGAATAAGCAATCGAGCTGATTTAGGGCGAGTCGTTTCCTCCTGCGCGTTGATCCCGTGCATAAAATCCCAACGTCAACAGAGAGAAAGGTTCGGATCTAGCTCACTCCTGGCTGGCGACTGTTTCAGCACCGCGGCCAGCTCTCGTCCACTGGCGATCTGTTCAGCACCGCGGCCAGCTCCCGTCCACTGGAGGTGGTTTCAGCACCGCGGACAGCTCCCTCCTCGCCAACGATGGTTTCAGCCCCACCGTCAGCTCCCGACTCCCGTCCACTGGCGAATGTTTCAGCACCGCGGTCAGCTCCCGAGTCCCGCTCCGCCCGCACTTGCAGAGGCTCCGGCCCCGGCTCCGGCCCCGGCCGGGCGACCCCTTGTCCTTGGCGGTGGCCGGCGCTAGAAGGAACGGACTCCCCGCGCCGCCCGCCCGCTCTCCGGGGGAAATCTCGGGCTCAGGAAGGTTGCAGTGAACGAGAGAGGAACCAGGGGCATCCTCGCCGCCTTGTGCGTGTGCGGAGCAGCCGAGTCTCAGCGCAGCCCCATGTAAGCTGAGCCCGGCTCCCTCGCTGCCCCCTCCCTGGCACACAGCGCTCCCGCTGTCCTTGCTGAGGCTGGGGGCGATACAGATGTGCCAGCCCACAGCTGCAGCAACACCTGCAACAGCAGCCTCCCTTCCTCGCCGATCGCCTCTTTAAATCCCGGCTATATCAGAGTCTCCGCATTCTCCGCACAAGTGGAGATGCAAATGCAGTCTTCTGTCGGCGGCTCTACCTGACGCCCCCTCTCCCCCTCTCTCGCCCTCTCCCTCTCGCTCGCGTTCACTTATTGCGACCACCCGATGCATCCGCACGCAAAAAAAGCAGAATAAGACAGACAGAATAAGGAATAAAAAGATCGGGCTTGCCTGGTTTGAACGGCTGAGGGAAGGGGTTGAATTTGCGGCATCGAATCACACGGGCAGCTCGCTGAGGGAGTGACGGCGCCGCATGCATATGCATGAGACGCACATGTGTGAACGGCGAGGAGCGGAGCCGACGCCTGGCCGGACCACACACTCCTGAAGAAGGGTCTAGACCCGAAAAGTCACCCATTCCATCTCTCCACAGATGCTGCCTGACCCGCTGAGTTACTCCAGCACTCTGTGAAACGTCACCTATCCATGTTCTCCGCAGATGCTGCCTGACTAGTGTCTAGTGGGGTACCGCAAGGCTCAGTGCTGGGACCCCAGCTATTTACAATATATATTAATGATCTGGATGAGGGAATTGAATGCAACATCTCCAAGTTTGCGGATGACGCGAAGCTGGGGGGCAGTGTTAGCTGTGAGGAGGATGCTAGGAGGCTGCAAGGTGACTTGGATAGGCTGGGTGAGTGGGCAAATGCATGGCAGATGCAGTATAATGTGGATAAATGTGAGGTTATCCACTTTGGTGGCAAAAACAGGAGGGTGGACTATTATCTGAATGGTGGCCGATTAGGAAAAGGGGAGATGCAAAGAGATCTGGGTGTCATGGTACACCAGTCATTGAAAGTAGGCATGCAGGTGCAGCAGGCTGTGAAGAAAGCGAATGGTATGTTGGCATTCATAGCAAAAGGATTTGAGTACAAGAACAGGGAGGTTCTACTGCAGTTGTACAGGGTCTTGGTGAGGCCACACCTGGTGTATTGCGTACAGTTTTGGTCTCGTAATCTGAGGAAAGACATTCTTGCCATAGAGGGAGTACAGAGAAGGTTCACCAGACTGATTCCTGGGATGGCAGGACTTCCATATGAAGAAAGACTGGATAGACTCAACTTGTACTCACTGGAATTTAGAAGATTGAGGGGGATCTTGTAGAGACTTACAAAATTCTTAAGGGGTTGGACAGGCTAGATGCAGGAAGATTGTTCCCGATGTTGGGGAACTCCAGAACAAGGGGTCACAGTTTAAGGCTAAGGGGGAAGTCTTTTAGACCGAGATGAGAAAATCATTTTTCACACAGAGAGTGATGAATCTGTGGAGTTCTCTGCCACAGAAGGTAGTTGAGGCCAATTCATTGACTATATTTAAGAGGGAGTTAGATGTGGCCCTTGTGGCTAAAGGGATCAGGGGGTATGGAGAGAAGGCAGGTACAGGATACTGAGTTGGATGATCAGCCATGATCATATTGAATGGTGGTGTAGGCTCGAAGGGCCGAATGGCCTACTCCTGCACCTATTTTCTATGATTCTATGATTCTATGACCCGCTGAGTTCCTCCAGCACTCTGTGTCTATCTACACCACCAACAGGCTGGGACTGGACTAATGGTGCGCCGATAGCCCCCCTCATCCGTGGCTCACCACCTCCTCTCCTCCCTCCCCTAAACCTGGGGCTCCCAGCGCAGGCCGCTGCTTGGGTCGCCAGGAGCTTGGTGGAGACTGGTTTATCATTGAGGCCTCAAGATCTTCCAACATGATCTGTTTCCCCAATCAACCTAGATTGAGGACATCAGGTTTATGGTGTCCTCAATATTGATGACACTCTCAGCATGAGAGTATTGATGACACTCTCAGCATGAGTAGACGGAGGTAACTGAAACAGCATGGACCCCATCCAAGTCGCACCAGCTTCTCATTTTCACCCACAAACAGCTAACCACAGCCTGTTTCCTTCGTCATCGTTACTTTTTTGCATATCTTTCATTCATTGTTCTTTATCTCTTCACATCACCGTCTATATCTCTCGTCTCCCTTATCCCTAACCAGTCTGAAGAAGGGTCTCAACCCAAAACATCTCCCATTCCTTCTCTCCAGAGATGCTGCCTGTCCCGCTGAGTTACTCCAGCATTTGGTGTCTATGGACAGTATGGACACTGTTGGCCCACAATGAACAGCGATACAACCCCAGTCCCTGATACATTAGCTTTCCTCCATCGCTGATCCCCTTCAGCAGAACCCATTATTATATCCAATTGGTCTGACGTGACTTCAAACCGCTCAGTTCACACTGAAAGCTCACAAACTGGTTCAATCTGACCAAACCGAATAATGAATGCAGCAAGGAAGGATGTACATGTGGGCTGGAGATGCTCTGTCAACCACTAATCCCCTGCAACCACCACCTGGTTAGGTATCCGACCTGAAACGTCCCCCATTCCTTCTCTCCAGAGATGCTGCCTGAGTTACTCCAGCTTTTTGTGTCTATATTTGGTGTAAACTGACATCTGCAGTTCCTTCTTACCAATATAATGGTATATGGACACACTGATCTGTTTTGTAGTCAATGCCTACCATGTTCTGTTGTGCTGAAGCAAAGCAAGAATGTCATTGTCCTATCAGGGACACACGACAATAAACTCTCTTGAATCTTGAATCTTGAATACTCCTGTTGTTCATCTAAACCAAGATTTCGGTTCTTTGTGCCATTGGCAATGGACACAGAGCATTCAGCTCATGTTTGTCCCTAGGCCATGCTGGAGAGACACTGTTTCTGGGCCAGGAGGGAAGAGATCACAGCTGCAATCTCATACTGATGAGAGACTTTGTCAGTTCCCTCCCTCCTGGAGGCATTGGCTGGAGAAGACCACTCGAATGTTTCAACCCTTTCGAGGCAAGTGGTAAGCAGTTGGAAGTGGAGGATCTTCAGTTGTCAGCACACCGGTGGATGGAGAGTATTATTGCAGAGGAAAGGCAGGTTGTGATTTAATTCTGCCTTTGGTTACCAGCAGTGCTGTTGCTGCACTGTACCAGCAGACCAGCAGACCAGCAATGAGGTTGAAACACTCAACGGCTGTGCCAGCCAACATTCCTCTGGCAACTGATATCACCAAAAATAACAGATTAATTCATCCCTTTTTAAATTGATGAGTTATTTTGGTGTGTACAGAAACAGTTTTGCTTGTCTCTCTAACAGCATTCACAGTAATTCACCGACTGTTGAAGAGATGCAGGAGGATGGTGTGGAAGCTGGAACAGTTGGCAGGCTTGGCACAGTGGCTGCACACTCAGCTCTGGAGTGCAACTTCAACACAAAAGCTTTTGGAGCAGAAACACGAGTACATAATCTTGCTACCACTGTCTTGGTCGCAATGTACCATTTCAGGGGCTTTTAGATGGATGCGTGGATATGCAGGGAATGTAGGGGTCTGGGTCACGTGTAGGCAGTGGAGGTTAGTTTAATGGCATTGTGTTTGGCACGGACATTGTGGGCCGAAGGGCCTGTTCCTGTTCAATGTTCTATGTCTTCTGTTCTGAGGCTCCACCAGTTCATGAGCCATCGGAGCAGAATTAGGCCATTCGGCCCATCGAGTCTGTTCTGATATTTAATCATGACTGATCTATCATTCCCACTCATCCCCATTCAAGAATCACATGTCCCAGATAGAACAATGACATTCTATTACTTGTTGCAGCACCACAGAATATGTAAACATAGTACACTCTTCATCTCCCTTCTCCCCATAACCTTTGACACCCCTACTAATCAAGAGCCTGCCAATCTCAGTCTTGGGCTGTTAAACAGAGGCCCTGGCATCTTGGGCGGGTCTAAAGATTCTCATGGGACTTTTTTTGATAATATAGGTCGATATTGGAAGATATTTCTGCAAACATTACCTCCTCAATGAGATTGCTGAACCAAACTAACTAGTGTCGCGGATATTATTAGCTGCGTTCTCCCCATGATGTGATCACATGTCTAAAACCTGTTCATTGGGAGGATTGTGAGTTTATGAAAGTTTCCCAAATTTGAGCCATTTTAACCATTCATAAACCAGAGAGTTGATGAGTTTTCTCCCCTCTAAATGAGCACTTCTGCGTTAAAAAGCAGAACTGTAACAGTAACAGCAGGCTGTTTATGAGAAGAGAAAAGACGAACAGATTGTTTGTTTAAAAAAACACAGAAGGAGGCTCACAGCAAGCTAAGAATATGTCTCTTGTCGGAGAGTGTCTGACTAAGGCTACACTTTATTCCCCAATTGAACAAGGTGGGTTTTCATGTGAGGAGTATTCGTGCCATAAACCCACGCATCGCTTGGTCTTCAGTAGATGAAGATAGACACAAAATGCTGGAGTAAGTAAGTCAGCTGTTGTTCAGGACAGCGGTGTCAAATAGTCCAAGGAAGATGCAAATCCTCACTATCTGTGATCTGGACCAAGGAGAGGGGTGAGCTGAGACGATCACAATACAAATCAATACCAGGAAACCCACCACCATAATACAAAGCAAAAACTAATATTCTTCAATACTGAATATTAAACAACTATATCACCATCCTTGTTAAGGATACATTTCCCCCCCCCCCCCCTCCCCCCCCCACCCCTCCCCCCCCCTTCAATACTGAATATTAAACAACTATATCACCATCCTTGTTAAGGATACATTTCCCCCCCCCCCCCACCCCTCCCCCACCCCTCCCCCCCCCCCACTGGAACAGGCCCTTCGGCCCGCAATGTCTGTGTTGAAACACAATGCCAAGACCAGCCCTTAGCAGCCTGCACGTGCTCCATGCTACTTAATTCCCTGATGATGATGGGGACCTGGTGATGTTAGAGCTGTTGGATTCCAAGACTGGATGGATAGCCTTGTTGCAGATGGTCACTACCCTGACTCTGTGTGAAGGTCAAGTATCACAATGACCCCACGCTCTTGTAGCGTGTCTCTGAAGTCTGCGCTTCACACAAAGGCTGGCGGGTGTATGGAACGAGCTGCCAGAGAGGGTAGTAGAGGCTGGGACTATCCCAGTTTAAGAAACAGTTGGACAGGTACATAGATAGGACAGGTTTGGAGGGTTATGGACCAATCGCATGCAAGTGGGACTAGGGTAGCTGGGACATTGTTGGCTGGTGTGGGCGAGTTGGGCTGAAGGGCCTGTTTCCACACCGTATTAACCTATGACTCTATGGCCCAACCCAGATGACTATATCCGTGCTAGCCACAGAAGCAGAGCTACAATCACATATTCTAATTCTCCACGCTCTTAAATCTCTACTCCGGCAGCAACATTTCTTAGTTTAACTACGATCTTCTTGAACTGCCCTCGGACTATCTTTGATCAGACTCTGCTGGCTTTACCTTGCACTAGATGTTATTCACTTATCGTGTATCTGTACACTGTAAACGGCTCGAGTGTAATCGTGTATGGTCTTTCCGCGACTGGTTAGCACGCAACAAAAGCTTTTCACTGTACCTCGGTAAACTGAACTGAACTGAGGCAGAAAGGAGGGATCAGTGGGAAGGGTTCCATTGCTGAAAGCAATTTGTGGCCTCTTTTTCTCTGCCCCAGTGTGTACATGTCCAGCATTGGAACATGCAGCAATCCCCTGGTATCTGAATCACACTCTGATTATTTCATGAATGCTTATTTTATATCCGTGACCAGAGCGTCACATGGCTCAGTCTCAGCATCTTACTTCAGGATGAGCTTGCTCTGATTTTTCAGCATTCCTCCATTGCTGCTTTTGGCGGCTGGCCGGCCTCTCCCTTGTTTCCCTGTTGCGGCTGGTGTCGTGCTTTCTTCCTCACTGCTGCTTGCTGCTTTGATTGCCATTGCGTTTTGCCTAGTCCCTCTGCAGCATCCCTCAGCGTCAGCAGTCGCCCAGTCACTGACCTGAGCTCCGCTCAGTGTCTGCCAAAGGCAAGCCTGGAGCCACGACACGGCAACTTCTGCCGCCCATCTGAAGACACCTGTCCACTCCCATCAGCTGTGGTGACAACTGCTGCAGCCAGCTTGTGGATGCAGCCAACTGCAGGGGCAATCCCAGCATCCAGTTCAAGGCCACTGCAGCTGTCAATGGATCATTTTAATTCCACCCCTGTAATATTTTCACATGTTGCTTATTCAACAAAAGCAGTAGAACTTCCTTTCAAGTGAAGCCCTTTTGAGCTGTTCCTCAGAGAGATGATAAGTACAAACATGAGATATTTTTTATCATATTTCTTTACAGATGTAAAGCTGCTTCCAGGAATGTTTATTGCAAAGGGCTCCTGTAGGAATCTACAGTTAATCTTGCAGCCTTTAATGAAACCTCTGCTGTTTGAGCCCACTTACTTTTAATCTTTGAGACGTTATTTCTCAGTGTTTTTGCTCCTGGTTTGCTGTTAGCCAGCGGAATCTCACAAGAAGTCACCCAGTAATGCTGAGAAAATCAGACAAATTCCTGCTCTAATTTGTGCTTGCTTCCATCAGGACTTACTTACATGCACAGTATCTTGGCAGCAATCATCTTATGAGATAAACATTCATGACCTCTGGGTAGAATATAACAAAAAACAGAAATTCAGGAAGAACTCAGCCAGCATCTGTGGGAAGAGAGACCAGTTAGGACAAGTGTGGCACGGTGGCGCAGCGGTAGAGTTGCTGCCTCACAGCGCCAGAGACCAGGGTTCAATCCTGACTACAGGTGCTGTCTGTACAGGGTTTGTACATTACCCCAGTGACCTGTGTGGGTTTTCTCCGGGTGCCCCAGTTTCCTCCCACACTCTAAAGACGTGCAGGATTACAGGTTAATTGACTTAGTATAATTGTCATAAGTTCATAACAGGAGTAGAATTCAGCCCATCAAGCCTACACCATTATACAATCATGGCTGATCTATCTCTCCCTCCTAACCCCATTCTCTTGCCTTCCCATAACCCTTGACACCCCTACTAATCAAGAATCTAGCTATCTCTGCCTTAAAATTGTAAATTGTCCCTAGTGTGTGTAGGTTGGTGTTAGTGTGCGGGGATCACTGGTCTCAGTGGTCCAAAGGGCCTGGTTCTGCGCTGTATCTCTAAACTGAACCAAAACAAAACAAAAGTCTCCCTAACAATTCCCTCTCGTCACGGTTTCCCAACCCAAGAAACACCTGCTTATTCTCATTCTTAATTTCTATCCAACCGCCCATCAGTGCCGATGAGTGACAGACACACAATGCTGGAGTAACTCAACGGGACAGGCAGCATCCCTGGAGAGAAGGCATGGGTGACGTTTAAGGTCGAGACCCTTTTTCAGAGTGAGAGTCAGGGGAGAGGGAGACACAGAGATAAGGAAGGGTAAGGTGTGAAAACTAGACATCAAAGGGGATGAGGGTCAAGGATCATGGTTAGCGAGGAGAAGGGGACAACATAGCATACAGAGATAACATTTAGTCGGGGACAGTCAGACTGGTCAGAGAACTAGGAAGGGGGAGGGATGGAGAGAGAGGGAAAACTAGGGTTACTTGAAGTTAGAGAGGTCAATGTTCATACTGCGGGGTGTGGTTGTCCCTAGTTCTAGGCTACATTTCTCTGTTCAGCAGCTCTTTGTGGGACCTTCTCGAAATCTTCGCAAAGTGCAAATCTGCACATGACTGAATCTGCCCCCCCCTCCCTCCCCCCCCCCCCCTCCCCCCTCCCCCCCCCCCCCCTCCCCCCCTCCCCCCCCCCCCCCCCCCCCCCCCCCGTCTCCTCTGCCGGGCACATCATCCAAAAGACGTCAAAGATGATTTCTCTTTCATGAATTCAGGCTGACCTATTTCTGAATGCCTTGGTATCACATCCTTTAACATAGATTGCAGCATCTTCCCAACTATCTATGTCTGCTGTGGAGACGGGTAGCTCCTTCCTTCTTATCCCCCTCCTTTCCTCAACCCCATCTTACCCTGCGATGGGGTCAAGGCAAGAGCATTCACGTCGCGGCCCTGTTTCCACCAATTTTGCCACAAGAAGCGACAAGACAGGCACCATTGTATGCAGATGCCGAGAAGCATGTTCAGCTCCGGCTGAGCAAATTCTAATCTTGAAAAGAAGAAGACCCTGCGATCAGCAGAAGCCATTCCAGACTCTGTAACTGGATGCTCACCGAGTGCCCATCCTCTCCACAGCCTCCATCTTCACAACTCAGCAATGTGACCCTTAGGCCGTTGAGATCTGTCACTTTAGTTTAGTTTAGTTTGGATACAGTGAAAAGGTTTGGTTGCAAAAGACAATACATGATTACAATCACACCATCCCCAGTGAACAGATACAGGATACTGGGAATAGCGTTTAGTGCAAGGTAAAGCCAGTAAAGTCTACAATGATGTAGATAGTTGCTCAGCACTGCTCTCTGGTTGTGGTCGGATGGTTCAGTTGCCTGATAACAGCTGGGAAGCAACTGTCCCTGAATCTGGAGGTGTGCGTTTTCACCTTTTTGCCTGATGGGAGAGGGGAGAAGAGGGAGTGGCCGGGTTGAGACTGGTCCTTGATTATGCTTCTCCGGCTAACTTCCTTCCATTGACACCAATTTCTTTTCCCTTCACATTGGCAGCAATCGCTCCGTTCTCCAGTAGTCCCGGCAAGTTTACTTTCTGTAAAGAGAGGACAGAGTTTCTTTCATTTCTTCCCCAGTATAAACTCTCCTGTCTGTGTGAGACCCAGACATGATTCTTTCAAGTATCTGACCACCTTCCTCCCACACGCTACCCTTCAATTCTTCACCAATTCCTCAGTTGTTAAATTCTAACACATCTCCAATCATCAGTCCTTATGGGTTTTCATGAAACATTTTTTAATTCATTTCCTTATGTTTAATACCACTGGTAACCTCCCTGACTGAACCAGAATGATATAGGTTTAAGGTGAAGGGAAAAGGAGGGTGTGTGGAACGAGCTGCCAGAGGAGATAGTTGAGGCAGGGACTATCCTGACATTTAAGAAACAGTTACATTACACAGGTACATGAATAGGTGTGGAGGGATATGGACCAAACACAAGCAGGTGGGACTATTGTAGATGGGACATTTTGGTCGGTGTGTGTAAGTTGGGCCCAAGGGCCTGTTTCCACACTGTATCACTCTATGACTAGTGTAGATGGGACATGTTGGTTAGTATGGGCAGGTTGGGCCGAAGGGCCTGTTTCCACACTGTATCACACTGTGACTCTATGAATATGACTTGTCCTTTATCTTTGTGAATGAATGGATTTGTCAGAAATCAGGGCTTTTATAAATCTTGCTCGCTGACTCTCTGCACACTTATCCTGTCGCGTAATCCCGATCGATCGCAGTTAATCTGCCCTTTTCCCATTATTGATTTGTTTATTGACATTGAATATCCTAGCTCCACATCTCAAGATTATTAATCCGGACTTTAGGGTTACTGGTGTTCACGACCTCTGGGTAAATACAACATAAACATTAATGCTGTGGGAAGAGAGCCCAGTTAGCACAAGTATGGCACGCTGGTGGCCACTAGTGCAGTCACAGTGGGACACAGTGGACTCACATTCTCCACTTTGAGTTGCAATGGTTCTCTTGCAATGTAATCTCACTCTGAGCTACAGAGAAACTCCATACTTCCAGCAGGCTCCTATCCAAACAATCTCTTTCAAGAATTCATTTATAATTGATTGTAAATCACAATTAATGATTCATTCACTTTGATATTGCAGCATTAAAATGACCTGGGTTAGTTTGCTTCATTTTTATTTCTTGGCTGAAACAAATTAGTTATGTTATAAATGGAGTGAATGACAATAATTCTAATCCTGCCTTCAATTCAATGTTATTTCATGTGCGTAATTCACTTTTACCTTACTTCCCTTCACTGGAACTCAGTTAAACTATTGGAGGAACGGCAGATTAAACTCTTTTTATCGTGAAGTAGGGCACTGAGGCATGCAGATGACATCTCTCTGCATACCTTGCTCTGCGGAAGCCGAGATGGAATGTTTAGAAGCACATTAAGGGCAAGAGGGAGACCAGGGAAAGAGGAGGCAACATGAGCTAGGAGCTGGTGGATATTGGTAAAGGTCCCAAATGACTATTTCCCACCTGTATAACAGAGGGACAATCTATATTACTAAAGGTCTGATCTTGACCGCTTCCTGTTGTTCTGTATATTAATTCTAGAAAAAACGCTGCCACTTATGGCTGTGATTTTTGGCCAACTTATTCAGAGTTGCGCAGGACAAGAGGATTTTTCCCACAGATGAAAAATAAAAGAGTTATTAGTGTTTAAAAAATGTTGAGATTCTCGCTCCTGAAGGCCATGCCCCTTCCAGAGGGACTATAAAACCCGGAAGTGTTGAGTGCCTCACTCAGTCTCTGCAAGATGGGGGAGTGAGAGTGTCACGTCTCTCAGTCTGCGCTGTGAATAACACTGAACACATGTCTTCTAAACTGTGAGTGGTTTTACTGACCTGTCAGTGCCCTTGGATTGAAAATATAGTTTGGAAATGCTAAAGCTGTGTTGCCTTTGGTTTGGAAATGCTGAAGCTGTGTTGCCTTACCTAATTAAAGTTGCCTTGCCTAATTAAAGTTGCCTTGCCTTCTATATAATTAAAAGTCTAATCTTGACCACTTCCCGTTTGCACTTTAATTTGATTTTTGGCCATCTTACTCAGACTCCCCCTCCGCTCATCAGGTGCCAAGGATTTTTCCCATCGATGAAAAATAAAAGAGTTATTAGTGTTTAAAAAATGTTGAGATTCTTTCTCCTGATAATCGCGCCATGAAGGTCAAGCCCCTTTTGGTGGGAGTGGGGGGAGGGACTATAAAACCAAGAAGTGTGGGCGTGGCTCAGTCTCTGCAAGATGGAGGAGGGAGAGGTCATGACTCGCTGTCTTTAGTGGCCTTGCACCCTGCTTGAAATGGTATGAAACTGCACTTGAATTTGGTGGGCTTGCACCCTGCTTGAAATTGAATTTCAAGGAATAGCCGAGCGTCAACTGCCAGCCCACCAGCCGTGAGTGAGTGAGCTGCCAGCACAACAGGCTTGAGTGACTGAGCCACCAGCCCAAGAATCTATTTGGCCCACAATGCCCATACTAGCCCTCTGGAAACCAGTCCTTTCAGCCCACAACACCCGTACTAGTGCACCAGAAAGACCCACCCCCACCCCACTGTCCACCAATATTGGAATTGGTGGAGAGGTGGAATATTCCGTTGGGGGACCAGCCCTCCCTTGTGATGCTGGGACCCAACGGGTCCCACTTAGTCTAGTGTAGTTATAAAGTTCAAGGAGGGATCAGTTGACTTGTGGAACAGACTGGATAAGGACAGGTTTGGAGGGATATTGGCCAAATGCAGGCAGGTGGGACTGGTGTAGCTGGGACACAGTGGGCGGCACGGTGGCGCAGCAGTAGAGTTGCTGCCTTACTGCGCTCGCAGCGCCAGAGACCCGGGTTCGATTCTGACAATGGTGTGTCTGCATGGAGTTTGTACGTTCTCCCCGATTCAGATGCAAAGATGCATAGTTTAGTTTGCTTTAATTTAGTTTATTGTCACGTGTACTGAGGTACAGTGAAACGCTTTTGTTGCGTGCTAACCAGAAAGACTATACATAATTACAATGAAGCCATACACGGTGTACAGATACAGGAGAAGGGAATAACATTTAGTGCAAGATAAAGTCCAGTAATGTCTGATTAAAGATAGTCCGACGGTCTCCAATAACGTAGATAGTAGCTCAGGACAGCTCTCTGGTTGTGGTAGGATGGTTCAGTTGCCTGATAACAGCTGGGAAGAAACTGTCCCTGAATCTGGCGGTGTGCGTTTTCACACTTCTGTACCTCTTGCCCGATGGGAAAGAGGAGAAGAGGGAGTGGCCGGGGTGCAACTCATCCTATGTGGTGCATCTAGGTCTGAACCAAAGAACCTATAGCGGAGCAAGATAGACCGCTCCTGCTAAATGCAATGGAACGCGGGCCTTTTTTTCATCCATTTCCATAATCTGACCTGACTAACAGTGTAATCAACGTTGCAGGGGAACAGTTTCTGTTAATAAATTAAAATTCTGAAAATGAGGAGAAGATTTTTACCGAATAACTTTTATTTTTACGAGGATGTTTCTGTAACCGGCTTCCGTCTCCGCACTATTATCCTATGGGATCTTTGGTGCGGAGACGGAAGCCGGTTACAGAAATGGGGCCAAAAATTACCGATGAATCTGCCCATGACTGTACCACATCTTTATTGTCGAGTGGACTATCTTGCTCGCTGTAGGATCTTTGGTCTGAACTGGTGAATCAGTCCCGTCCTCAAAATGTATCTCCTCTGACAATACAATAAAACGATAACTGGCCTGCTATTGTGCCACCTGTGTGTCAAACTACGAAACTTTAGCCAAACTTTCCTATGTCCACAACTTTCATGTAAGTCACCTTCACACTAAACTGCATCCTCCCACCAGTGGGGGGGCTATTGGCAACAGAATGTCGACCCTCTGCGGCACGGTGGGGCAGCGGGTAGAGCTGCTGCCTTGCTGCACTTGCAGCGCTGGAGACCCGGGTTCCATCCCGACTACGGGCGCTGTCTGTACGGAGTTTGTACGTTCTCCCCGTGACCTGCGCGGGTTTTCTCCATTTCCTCCCACACTCCAAAGACGTGCAGGTTTGTAGGTTAATTGGCTTATGTTTGTGGACTTGGGATAAGTGTAAATTATCCCTGGTGTGTGCAGGCTTGTGTTAATGTGCGGGCATCGCTGGCCGGCATGGACTCGGTGGGCCGAAGGGCCTGTTTCTGCGCTGTATCTCTAAACTAAACTAAGAATTAAACTCCCTCACTCGTACATATACTCCATAGAAGAGTCTGACTACGACCAAATACACCCTATCCCTGACCCACCTGTGTAGACTACCCTGAATCTTTACTGCCCATCTCTAACCAATGCAAGATTAACCAGTGCCTGCTTAAATAAATTATTAAAATGGGAGATTCATTCAGTGATAAAATATTTCAATTATTAAAACTCTATTAGCTTGTGTATTCATTTATTTTAATTAAATATTTTACATTTGATAAATTGAAGTTCTTCATGTTTATTTTAAAGTAATCAGTATTTTTCTAGCTTTTAATAGCTTTGATCCATGAACATTTAATAGTCACTTTTGATGTGTAAGTTGACAAGGCTTCAGTCTTTGGCAGCGCGCCCCGTGTAAACGTGGAAATGTTCAGAATAGCGCGACAGGGGGCAGTTCCAAAGCTGTACAGAACTATGATTGTTATCTCCATTTATGAATGCTAAAATAAGAAAGCAGCATTTGAGTGGGCAATAATGTGAAGCAGATTAAGCCAAATGGGTACTCTGTTTCACATCAGCCTCGGTTTTTATGTTCATTAACAAAAGTTTATTGTTGTTTGCTCGGATTTCTCTGTGCAAAGGCAGCTGCAGTATTTATTGACAAACCCTCCGCGCGACCATCGACTGCACCTGAATCTCTCTGCAATATTTCTGGGAGGTGAATGTTCTCTCTAGCTAGCTGCTTCAATGCAGAGTGAGATACACAGGCCAGCACTCTGTGAATGGTGTAGGAAGGTACTGCAGATGCTGGTTTAAACCGAAGATAGACACAAAAAGCTGGAGTAACTCAGTGGGACAGGCAGCATCTCTGGAGAGAAGGAATGGGTCAGAAGGAGACAGAAGGGTCTCGACCTGAAACATCACCCATTCCTTCTCTCTAGAGATGCTGCCTGTCCTGCTAAGTTACTCCAGCATTTTGTGTCTATATTCTGTGAATGGTAATGGTTAGGTATTCCTACCAGGGCATATCATCTAATCGGAACTGTTTGAATCAGTCAGTTTTATTCGTCACTTGCACATAAAGTGCAAGCAAAATGAATTTGCAAATGAAATTGAACTGATGACAATATTGTAGATATGCAGCTTGAAATTATAATGCCTGCTATGGGTTTCATGCCTGCCCTCGATTATCCCAGAGCTAGTCATTTTTCTAAGCGGTCTATGTCTCATAGATTCAGGAAATTCAGGGGCTAATTACAGCTTGTTTAACCCGCCGGAGTTGTGGAGGGGCCTCCAGAGTTGATGGACAGTCTTTCACCTTTCCAAAGGCAGTTGTGATATTTGAGGTCTTAAAGTGGTTAAGGGGTATGGGGTTAGTGCAGCTCATCAGTGATAGGATTAAAATTAGGCCATTCGGCCCATCAAGCCTATTGCATCATTCAATCATGGCTGATCTATCTTCCCCTCTCAACCCCATTCTCCTGCCTTCTCCCCATAACCCCTGACACCTGTACTAATCAAGAATCTATCTATCTCTGCTTTAAAAATATCCATTGATTTGGCTCAAGGATGTAGGACAGCCCTAGTCTCATTGTTTCAGGGGTGAAGGTTTTCCCTTCTTTCTGAAGAAAGTTTCGGCCCGAAACATTGCCTATTTCCATCGTTCCATAGATGCTGCTGCACCCGCTGAGTTTCTCCAGCATTTATTGTCTACCTGTGAAGGTTTTCCCGCTGGTTCCAGTGTTCAGCTGCTTTATCTCCAGCTGATAGTAGTCGATAGTTTCTACAGCTATATTAATAGCAAAAGGATAACGAGGGATAAAATTGGACCATTAGAGAACCAGAATGGACAGCTATCTGCAGAGCCAAAAGAGATGGGGGAGATATTGAACAATTTCTTTTCTTCGGTATTCACCAATGAGAAGGATATTGAACTCGGTGAGTTAAGGGTAAAGAGTAGAGTAGCTATGGAAACTATGAGATTCAAAGAGGAGGAAGTACTGACACTTTTGAAAAATATAAAAGTGGATAAGTCTCCAGGTCCTGACAGGATATTCCCTAGGACATTGAGGGAAGTTAGTGTAGAAATAGCAGGAGCTATGACAGAAATATTTCAAATGTCATTAGAAACGGGAATAGTGCCGGAGGATTGGCGTACTGCGCATGTTGTTCCATTGTTTAAAAAGGGTTCAAAGAATAAACCTAGCAATTATAGACCTATTAGTTTGACGTCAGTGGTGGGCAAATTTTAATGGAAAGGATACTTAGAGATAATATATATAAGCATCTGGATAAACAGGGTCTGATCAGGAACAGTCAACATGGATTTGTGCCTGGAAGGTCATGTTTGACAAACCTTCTTGAATTTTTGAAGCGGTTAACTAGGGAAATTGATGAGGGTAAAGCAGTGGATGTTGTCTATATGGATTTCAGTAAGGCCTTTGATTCCCCATGGAAGGTTGGTTAAGAAGGTTCAATCTTTGGGTGTTAATGGCGGAGTAGCAAGATGGATTCAACAGTGGCTGAATGGGAGATGTCAGAAAGTAATGGTGGATGGCTGTTTGTCAGGTTGGAAGCCGGTGACCAGTGGGGTGCCTCAGGGATCTGTGTTGGGTCCACTGTTGTTTGTCATGTATATCAATGATCTGGATGATGGGGTGAAAATTGGATAAGTAAGTATGCAGATGATACTAAGATAGGTGGTGTTATAATGAAGTAGATTTTCAAAGTCTACAGAGAGATTTGGGCCATTTGGAAAAGTGGGCTGAAAGATGGCAATGGAGTTTAATGCTGATAAGTGTGAAGTGCTACATCTTGGCAGGACAAATCAAAATAGGACATACATGGTAAATGGTAGGGAATTGAGGAATGCTGTGGAACAGAAGGATCTAGGAATAACTGTGCATAGTTCCCTGAAGGTGGAATCGCATGTAGATAGGGTGGTAAAGAAAGCCTTTGGTGTGCTGGCCTTTATAAATCAGAGCATTGAAAATAGGAGTAGGGAAGTAATGTTAAAATTGTACAAGGCATTGGTAAGACCAATTCTGGAGTATGGTGTACAATTTTGGTCGCCTAGTTATAGGAAGGATGTCAACAAAATAGAGAGAGTACAGAGGAGATTTACTAGAATGTTGCCAGGGTTCCAGCAACTATGTTACAGAGAAAGGTTGAACAAGTTAGGTCTTTATTCTTTGGAGCGCAGAAGGTTAAGGGGGGACTTGATTGTGGTCTTTAAAATGATGAAAGGGATAGACAGAGTTGACGTGGATACGTTTTTCCCATTGAGGGTAGGGAAGTTTCAAACAAGAGGGCATGACATGAGAATTAAGGGACAGAGGTTTCGGGGTAACGTGAGGGGGAATATGAGGGGTAACGTGAGGGTAATTGTTATATGGTTATATGGTTATATGATGCAGACTCAGCGGGCCGAAGGGCCTGTTTCCTCGCTGCATCTCTGAACTAAACTAAACATTAACAATGTTTTCCACTGTGAAGCCTGATGCAAAGTAATTTATTCAGTCCCTCAGCCATGCTTTATTTACCGTCATTAATTCACCAGTCCCATTCTCCAGAGACCCCACATGAAACCTGAACTGCTCTTTCTATTTGTATGTCCACCAAAAAGATTACTGTTTGTTTCTACACTACATGCAGGCTCTCTCTCAAAATTTATTTTCTCCCATCTTATGAGCTTTTCAGTTTCCGTTCCTGGATCCCGTGAGCATCCAATCCTCCAGCCTACAACCTCCCCACTTTGATTGATCGATTGATCGATTGATTGATCCATCCATCCATCCATCCATAGTCTCCTAGTTTAAGGAACAACATTCCTGCTATTGAGAGAATGTAGCGTAGGTTCACCAGGTTAATTCCCAGGATGGCGGGACTGACATGAAAAAATGGATCGACTGGGTTTATATTCACCATCATTTAGAAGGATGAGAGGGATCTTATAGAAATATATAAAATCCATATGGATTGGACAGGCTAGAAGCAGGAAAAATGTTCCCGTTGTTGGGGGAGGCCAGAACCAGGGGGTCACAGTTTAAGAATTAGGGGTAGGCCATTTAGGACTGAGATGATGAAAAACGTTTTCACCCAGAGAATTCTCTGCCACAGAAGGCAGTGGAGGCCGATTCACTGGATGTTTTCAAGAGAGAGTTAGATTTAGCCCTCAGGGCTAATGGAATCAAGGGACATGAGGAGAAAGCAGGAACAGGGTACCGATTCTGGATGAACAGCCATGATCATATTGAATGGCAGTTCTGGCTCGAAGGGCCGAATGGCCTCCTCCTGCACCTATATTCTATGTTTCGATGTTCCTATGACGGATGGATTGATTGATACAGTGAAATTCTTTATATGAATCCTCGTGTTGCGATACAATTCCCATATAACCATAAAACCAGATAACAATTACAGCACGGAAACAGGCCCTCTCGGCCCTTCCAGTCCGTGCAGACCATTTGTTTTCCCCTAGTCCCATCTACCTGCACTCAGACCATACCCCTCCATTCCCTTCACGTCCATATACCTATCCACTTTACTCTTAAATGTTAAAATCGATCCTGCCTCCACCACTTCTGCTGGAAGCTGATTCCACACAGCCACCACCCTCTGAGTAAAGAGGTTCCCCCTCACGTTACCCCTAAACTTCTGTCCCTTAATGCTCATGTCATGCCCTCTTGTTTGAATCTTCCCTACCCTCAATGGGAAAAGCTTATCCACGTCAACTCTGTCTATCCCTTTCGTCATTTTAAAGACCTCAATCAAGTCCCCCCTTAACCTTCTGCGCTCCAAAGAATAAAGACCTCACTTGTTCAACCTTTCTCTGTAACATAGTTGCTGGAACCCAGGCAACATTCTAGTAAATCTCCTCTGTACTCTCTCCATTTTGTTGACATCCTTCCTATAATTAGGCGACCAAAATTGTACACCATATTCCAGAATTGGTCTTACCAATGCCTTGTACAATTTTAACATTACTTCCCTACTCCTATATTCAATGCTCTGATTTATAAAGGCCAGCACACCAAAGGCTTTCTTTACCACCCTTTCTACATGCGATTCCACCTTCAGGGAACTATGCACAGTTATTCCTTGATCCCTCTGTTCCACAGCATTCCTCAATTCCCTACCATTTACCATGTATGTCCTATTTTGATTTGTCCTGCCAAGATGTAGCATTTCACACTTATCAGCATTAAACTCCATCTGCCATCTTTCAGCCCACTTTTCCAAATGGCCCAAATCTCTCTGTAGACTTTGAAAATCTACTTCATTATCCACAATACCACCTATCTTAGTATCATCTGCATACTTACTTATCCAATTTTCCACCCCATCATCCAGATCATTGATGTACATGACAAACAACAGTGGACCCAACACAGATCCCTGAGGCACCCCACTGGTCACCGGCTTCCAACCTGACAAACAGCCATCCACCATTACTCTCTGACATCTCCCATTTAGCCACTGTTGAATCCATCTTGCTACTCCGCCATTAACACCCAAAGATTGAACCTTCTTAACCAACCTTCCATGGGGAACCTTGTCAAAGGCCTTACTGAAATCCATATAAACAACATCCACTGCTTTACCCTCATCAATTTCCCTAGTAACCGTTCCAAAAATTCAAGAAGGTTTGTCAAACATGACCTTCCAGGCACAAATCCATGTTGACTGTTCCTGATCAGACCCTGTTTATCCAGATGCTTATATATATTATCTCTAAGTATCCTTTCCATTAATTTGCCCACTACTGACGTCAAACTAATAGGTCTATAATTGCTAGGTTTATTCTTTGAACCCTTTTTAAACAATGGAACAACATGCGCAGTACGCCAATCCTCCGGCACTATTCCCGTTTCTAATGACATTTGAAATATTTCTGTCATAGCTCCTGCTATTTCTACACTAACTTCCCTCAATGTCCTAGGGAATATCCTGTCAGGACCTGGAGACTTATCCACTTTTATATTTTTCAAAAGTGTCAGTACTTCCTCCTCTTTGAATCTCATAGTTTCCATAGCTACTCTACTTTTTTCCCTTACCTCACAGAGTTCAATATCCTTCTCCTTGGTGAATACCAAAGAAAAGAAATTGTTCAATATCTCCCCATCTCTTTTGGCTCTGCAGATAGCTGTCCATTCTGGTTCTCTAATGGTCCAATTTTATCCCTCGTTATCCTTTTGCTATTAATATAGCTGTAGAAACCCTTTGGATTTACTTTCACCTTTCTTGCCAAAGTAACCTCATATCTTCTTTTAGCCTTCCTAATTTCTTTCTTAAGATTCTTTTTACATTCTTTATACTCCTCTAGCACCTCATTTACTCCATGCCTCCTATAATTATTGTAGATATCTCTCTTTTTTTCGAAACAAGTGTCCAATTTCCCTTGAAAACCATGGCTCCTTCCAATTTTTACTATTTCCTTTCAACCTAACAGGGACATACAGATTCTGTACTCTTACAATTTCCCCTTTAAATGTCCTCCATTTCTCTTCTACATCCTTCCCATGAAACAAAGTGTCCCAATTCACTCCTTTTAAATCCTTACACATTTCCTCAAAGTTAGCCTTTCTCCAATCAAAAATCTCCACCCTAGGTCCAGTTCTGACTCTCTCCATAATTATATTGAAACTAATGGTATTGTGATCACTGGTCCCGAAGTGCTCACCAACGCATACCTCCGTCACCTGACCTGCCTCATTTCCTAACAGGAGGTCCAGCACTGCCCCTTCTCTGGTCGATACCTCTATGTACTGCTGCAAAAAGCTATCCTGCACACATTTTACAAACTCCAAACCATCCAGCCCATTTACAGAATGGGTTTCCAAGTCTACTTTTGGAAAATTGAAATCTCCCACAATCACTACCTTGTGCTTACTACTGATATCTGCTATCTCCTTACATATTTGCTCTTCCAATTCTCGCTCCCCATTTGGCGGTCTATAATACACCCCTAAAAGTGTTGCTACACCGTTCCCACTTCTCAGTTCCACCCAAATAGCCTCCCTAGACGAGCCCTCTAATCTATCCTGCCAAAGCACTGCTGTAATATCCTCTCTGACAAGCAATGCAACACCTCCACCTCTGGTCCCTCCAATTCTATCACACCTGAAGCAAGGAAATCCTGGAATATTTAGTTTCCAATCACAGCCCTCCTGCAACCAAGTTTCACTGATTGCCACTATTTCCAGGTGTCAATCCAGGCTCTAATTTCATCCACCTTTCTTACAATGCTCCTAGCATTAAAATATACACATTTTATAAACCCACCGTCCCTTATTCTCTGTCTATTATCTTTTTCCTCTTTCTCGCCTACATTTTGGGTCCGAGTGCTTCCCTTCTCTGCCTCTTGCCCACACCCTGACCCCTAGCCCCCTCTACCCGAGTCCCTCCCCCCAGCCTTTCTAGTTTAAAGTCTCCCCAGTAGCCTTTGCAAATCTCCCTGCCAGGATATTGGTCCCCCTCGGGTTCAAGTGCAACCCGTCCTTTGTGTACAGATCATGCCTTCCCCAAAAGAGGTCCCAGTGATCAAGAAACTTGCATCCCTGCCCACTGCACCAGTCCCTCAGCCACACATTTAGCCTCCACCTCATTTCCATTCCTACTCTCACTGTCATGCGGCACAGGCAGTAATCCTGAAATCGTTACCCTTTTGGTCCTTCTCCTTAACTTTCCCCCCAACTCCCTAAATTCTCCCTTCAGGACCTCGTCACTTTTTCTGCCCATGTCATTGGTACCTATGTGTACCACAACATCAGGCTCCTCTCCCTCCCTTTTCAGAATCTTTTGGACACGTTCCGACACATGCGAGACCCTGGCACCAGGGAGGCAAACTACCATCCGGGTCTCCCGACTGCATCCACAGAATCGCCCATCCGACCCCCTAACTATAGAGTCCCCTATTACAATTGCCCTCCTCTTTTTGCTACCCTTCTGAGCATCAGGGCCGGTCTCTGTGCCGGAGGCCCGGCCGCTGTTGCTGCCCCCAGCTAGGCTGTCCCCTCCAATCGTACTCAAACCCGAGTACCTATTTTCCAGGTGTACAGTCACAGGGGTACTCTCTAGCCCCTGCCTCTGCCCCTTGCCCTTCCTAACCGTGACCCACTTGTCTGCCTCCTGTGGTCTGGGAGTGACTACCTCCCTGTAGCTCCTCTCTATGACCTCCTCACTCTCCCTGACCAGACGGAGGTCATCGAGCTGCTGCTCCAGGTTCCTAACACAGTCCTCTAGGAGCCCCATCTCGACACACCTGGCGCAGATGTGGACGTCTGGAGGGCTATCAGATTCCCTGACCTCCCACATGTGACATCCAGAACAGTACACTGCCCTGGCCTTTCGACAAGGTCCCACATAAGAGATTAGTATACAAACTTAAAGCATACGGCATTAGGGGTTCAGTATTGATGTGGATAGAGAACTGGCTGGAAAACAAGAAGCAAAGAGTAGGAGTAAACGGGTCCGTTTCACAATGGCAGGCAGTGACTAGTGGGGTACCGCAGGGCTCAGTGCTGGGACCCCAGGTATTTACAATATATATTAATGATCTGGATGAGGGAATTGAAGGCAATATCTCCAAGTTTGCGGATGACACTAAGCTGGGGGGGCAGTGTTAGCTGTGAGGAGGATGCTAGGAGACTGCAAGGTGACTTGGATAGGCTGGGTGAGTGGGTAAATGTTTGGCAGATGCAGTATAATGTGGATAAATGTGAGGTTATCCACTTTGGTGGCAAAAACAGGAAAGCAGACTATTATCTAAATGGTGGCCGATTAGGAAAAGGGGAGATGCAACGAGACCTGGGTGTCATGGTACACCAGTCATTGAAAGTAGGCATGCAGGTGCAGCAGGCAGTGAAGAAAGCAAATGGTATGTTAGTTTTCATAGCAAAAGGATTTGAGTATAGGAGCAGGGAGGTTCTACTGCAGTTGTACAGGGTCTTGGTGAGACCACACCTGGAGTATTGCGTACAGTTTTGGTCTCCAAATCTGAGGAAGGACATTATTGCCATAGAGGGAGTGCAGAAAAGGTTCACCAGACTGATTCCTGGGATGTCAGGACTGTCTTATGAAGAAAGACTGGATAGACTCGGTTTATTCTCTCTAGAATTTAGGAGATTGAGAGGGGATCTTATTCTTAAGGGGTTGGACAGGCTAGATGCAGGAAGATTGTTCCCGATGTTGGGGAAGTCCAGGACAAGGGGTCACAGTTTAAGGATAAGGGGGAAGTCTTTTAGGACCGAGATGAGAAAAACATTTTTCACAGAGAGTGGTGAATCTGTGGAATTCTCTGCCGCAGAAGGTAGTTGAGGCCAGTTCATTGACTATATTTAAGAGGGAGTTAGATGTGGCCCTTGTGGCTAAGGGGATCAGGGGGTATGGAGAGAAGGCAGGTACGGGATACTGAGTTGGATGATCAGCCATGATCATATTGAATGGCGGTGCAGGCTTGAAGGGCCGAATGGCCTACTCCTGCACCTAATTTCTATGTTTCTATGTTCTATACCCCCCCCCCCCCCCCCTTACACAGGATACAATATCAACACAATACAAAGTACACAACAAACTGCTGGAATCTGACTGCCAATCAGCTGCTTACCCTAGTCCACTTCCCACCAATCACGGCTTCCTCATGTTCTGGTAGTCCACGCCTGATGGACAGGTGGGTGTATGGAACGAGCTGCCAGAGGAGGTGGTTGAGGCTGGGCTATCCTGCCAACGTTTAAGAAACAGTTAGACAGGTACATGGATAAGACAGTTTTGGAGGGATATGGGCCAGGCGCAGGCAGGTGGGACTAGTGTAGCTGGGACATTTTGGCTGGTATGGGAAGATTGGGCCGAAGGGCCTGTTTCCACACTGTATCACTCATTGACTCTATGATTGTTGTCACCTTCCCCTCAGCTAACAATTAACCATTCTGCATGTCTCTGGTCTTCTTGCGTGTGGCGTGCACAGCCTAAAGTTGTAGGACAACTTGTTCTATTTGATCTTGTTTGATTGTGCACGCCAGGTTGATTGCATTCTTTCAAACAGGGCGGACCACGTGAAGGTTGCAATCTCCCACCCCATTTCTTTGATCATCTTCCGCTTTGATCTGTCCTTTCACCCCTTACGTGCTCTTTGTACTCTTCTAATATCTCTAGTTTCCCTCTCCCCTGACTCTCGGACATGAAGGGTCTCGACCCGAAACGTCACCCGTTCCTTCTCTCCAGAGAAGCTGCCTGTCCCGCTGAGTTACTCCAGCATTTCGTGTTTGGAGTTCTCAAGAGAGAGTTGGATATAGTTCTTCGGGCTAATGGAATCAAGGGATATGGGGAGAAAGCAGGAACGGGGTACTGATTTTGGATGATCAGCCAGGATCACATTGAATGGTGGTGCTGGCTCAGAGGGTCAAATGGCCTACTCCTGCACCTATTTTCTATGTTTCTATGTCTGACTTGTATTCATGGTTCCACGGAGAGACGGTGAGAAGGTTCCATCTCAGTCTGTGTTTATACAAAGCTCAGGCTTGAAGCTCCAAATCACTTTTGCCTGAAGGAAGTATGTTTGGGGGAAAGCAATATGAGCTGAAACTAAACAGAAATAATGTAATCATTTATTTTATTCAAGCCACCCGCAATGTAGTAAAAACACTGAGCATCTGTCTTAACCCAATCCTACCATCTGAGTGGGAATCGCTGGCTGGTCCAGGTTGTGAATAAGGGGTCGGCCATTTAGTACGGAGATGAGGAAAAGCTTTTTCACCCAGAGAGTTGTGAGTCTGTGGAATTCTCTGCCTCAGAAGGTGGTGGAGGCCAATTCTCTGGATGCTTTCAAGAGTTAGATGGAGCTCTTAAAGATAGTGGAGTCTGGGGATATGGGGAGAAGGCAGGAACTGGGTACTGATTGTGGATGATCAGCCATGATCACATTGAATGGCGGTGCTGGCTGGAAGGGCTGAATGGCCTCCTCCTGCACCTATTGTCTATTGTGTATTGAGAGGCTCGTGGAGCAGGTGGAGCTCAGCCCATGGTGTAGAGCAGGTTATGAGTGGACCATTCTTTGGTGGAGTGGGTATCTGGGTTGAACAAAAGCTGTCTATTGGGTTGTGTGGGAAGGAACTGCAGATGCTGGTTTAAACCAAAGATAGACACAAAATGCTGGAGTAACTCAGCGGGACAGGCAGCATCTGTGGAGAGAAGGAATGGGTGATGTTTCGGGTCGAGACCCTTCTTCAAACATGTTGGGGAGATGGTGTGACATGGTCTGAAGAAGGGCCTCAACCCGAAACGTCACCCATTCCTTCGCTCCAGAGATGCTGCCTGTCCTGCTGAGTTACTCCAGCAGTTTGTGTTTATCTTCGGTTTAAACCAGCATCTGCAGTTCCTTCCTACACACGTTGGTGAGATGAGGATGAAGCATGTTAATCATTGTTAGTCAACCATTAACTAATTGAGTCAGAGAAAGAGCAACAAGCAAACTGCGACTCAGATCAGTGAATTCAATGGAGACATATAAAAATATCTTTGCGGAGCGTGAGTCTTAGAGCCGACAGATGCAGGAGAATGAAACTGAAGACTAGCTTGTCACAAATACCCAAGCTCATTTTCGTGCCATTAATCTTGCAGCTGGGTTTATTTCACAAAGGAGGAAGGGATGTGGGAGGCAATGGGTACATGAGATGAGACATCAGTAAACTCACCAGCGCCGAGATCCGCCGTGACAGGGCGATGTCACAATATCAAAGGATTTCAAGACAATTAAGAAAAATATTAAAACTCGCAATTCAGAACAGGAGAAGCCGAGCAAAATGTACTTTCTCACAGGCACGACTGCATCAGGGAACTATGATGAAAAGTGGGAACCGCAGAGAGAATTTTCAGCGATAGTCTGAAGAAGGGTCTCGACCCGAACCGTCACCCATTCCTTCTCTCCAGAGACGCTGCCTGTCCCGCTGAGCTACTCCAGCACTTTGTGTCTATCTTCGGTGTGACATGGTTCATCGCTAATACACTGCTCCTCCTGCACTGTCTTCAGACTTTGGACCTTAGCGATACAGCGTGGAAAAAGGCCCTTCGGCCCATCGTCCATGCTAACCAGCGATCACCTAGTACACTATGCTACACACTAGCGACAATTTACAATTTCACTGAAGACAATTAACATGCAAACCTGTGTAGGAAGGAACTGCAGACGCTGGTTTACACCGAAGACAGACACACAGTGCTGGAGTAACTCAGCGGGACAGGCAGCATCTCTGGAGACAAGGAATGGGTAACGTTTCGGGTTGAGTCTGAAGAAGGGTCTCTCTCCCAGAGGAGGGAGAGAGGGGAAGGGGGGGGGGGCGAGGTGTGGGGGGAGAAGGGAGGCGGTTATGGAGGGGGTGAGGGGCGGAGGGGAATATGGGTGGGGAAGGGGGATGGTGGGGGAATGACCTCATTCTGTTCCTAGACCATATGAACATGACCCCAGCCCAGTGGCCGTGGGTCAGTCACAGTGTTCCTGCTCTCTCCACCCTCCCCTCCCCCCTCCCCCTCCCCTCGCCTCTCCTCCCCTCCCCTTCCACTCCCCTCCCTCACCTCCCCTCCCCTCTCACCTCTCCTCTCCCTCCCCTCCCCTCTCACCTCCCCTCTCTCCCCTCACCTCCCCCTCACCTCCCCTCTCCACTCTTCTCCTCTCCTCCCCTCCCCTCTCCTCTCCTCCCCTCACCTTGACCAACCAACAGCCCAGCCACCCAGTGACAAGGCACCTTCTCCGCTGACTGAATGGAAGAGCATGCAGCCGTGGGAGAGGGGGTCAGGAGACGGCAGAGTTCCAGTGGTATGAAGGCCGTTAGCATTGATTCCCAGCGCTCGCTCTGCTTAGAGTTCAATTCAATTCAGTTCAGTGTAGTTTACTGTCCCGCGTACCGGGGTACAGTGAAAAGCCTTTGTTGCGTGCTAACCAGTCAGCAGAAAGACAATACGTAAAGACTATTACAATGGGCTATTTACCAAGGCCTCTCATCGTTACGTGTTATAAGAAACAGAACAAGCTCCAGGCAGGAAGAAATGAAAGCTTGATGAGAGCATGGAGCATGAAACAGTCTGTGAAATGCCAGAAGTGTCATCATTATTCCACTCGTCCTCACATCTGCACTTAGTCCGTTACAGTAGAACACAAAGCTGGCGTTAATGACCCAGCACCAATTTGCAGATAGACACAAAGTATTGGAGTAACTCAGCGGGTCAGGCAGCATCCCTGGGGAAAAGGTAGAGGGGACGTTTCGGGTCAAGACCCTTCTTCACTCAGCCCAAAACATCAACTATTCCTGTTCTCCAGAGATGCTGCCTGACCCGCTGAGTTACTTCAGCATTTTGCGTCTATCTTTGGTTTAAACCAGCATCTGCAGTTCCTTGTTTACCCACAGAATAAGGGGTGCTGCCTGCAGCAACGCTGGCTGATAAAATCCCAGCTTCCTGCAGGTTTCAGCTGTTTCATAATCACAGGAAGCCATTTAGAAATCTTCTCCTCACTTCTGCAACAAAGGCCTTGAAACAAAAAAAAAAACCCAGCCTCAGCAGTCAGTAAATGCGACAATTATTCTGAATTCAATTACCTGACAAAACGGAGGGAACCGCTGTTTGTAAAGAGCAGTGATTTAGTAAAATTAGCAGGTCCAGGAACATTACAGTGAAATATGAAATTATTTCATCTTTACCTGTTGTGATGTTTTCCTAAATATTGATACTCACCACCAATTTTAAAATGCATATTTATCTCAGTGATCAAAGGGAACCAGGAACACAAAATTAAAATGTAATGAGTCTGAAGATACGGAGCTGGTGAAGTTCAGAGGAATTGTTGTGATAGAAATGTGAAGATTTCAATGCAAAACAAAAGAATATCCCTGGATACAGAGTGCTGGAGTAACTCAGCGGGTCAGGCAGCATCTGTGGAGAACATGGATAGGTGACGTTTCACAGAGTGCTGGAGTAACTCAGCGGGTCAGGCAGCATCGCTGGAGAGATGTAATAGGTGACGTTTCGGGTTGAGACAATTCAATGTGGTGTAATGATGGTTTTATAACCACATGTGTACATGCAGAGTGAAACACTTTTCTTATCTAGAGCCCAGTAGAGTCTTGCCGTACCTCAGCACATCCCCGATTAGCAAGTGTACAGAAATGACTGGAAGCCCCTTCACACTGAAAGTCAGGGGGGGAGAACTGGAGGTGGGAAAAAGCGGGTCCTAGTTTGTTCTGCCCCCCCCCCACTTCTACTTTCAGTCTGAAGAAAGGTTCCTACCCAAAACATGCCTATCCGCATTCTCCAGAGATGCTGCCTGACCTGCTGTGTTCAGGACGTTCTGACTTCAGTTCTGAAGCAGGATGATAGGAATCTGAGGGAGTAACGTTTTCACACAGAGGGTGGTGGGTGTATGGAACAAGCTGCCAGAGGAGGTAGTTGAGGCTGGGTCTATCCCAATGTTTAAGAAACAGTTAGACGGGTACATGGATAGGACAGGTTTGGAGGGATATGGACCAAACGCAAGCAGGTGGGACTAGTGCAGCTGGGACATGTTGGCAGGTGTGGGCAAGTTGGGCCGAAGGGCCTGTTTCCACACTGTATCACTATGACTATTAATTTCTAAGGATAGCAGGAATATTCAATGCCTAGACCCAGCACTGTGGAATTCTCTGCCACAGGCGGCAGTGGAGGCCAATTCACTGGATGTTTTCAAGAGTTAGATTTAGCTCTTGGGACTAACGGAATCAAGGGATATGGGGAAAAAGCAGGAATGGGGTACTGATTTTGGATGATCGCCATGATCATATTGAATGGCGGTGCTGGCTGGAAGGGCTGAATGGCCTCCTCCTGCACCTGTTTTCCATGTTTCTATGTTTCTAGGTCTAGGACGGAGCCAGGCTTTGTAACAATTCCATGTCTCTCAGCGTTGGTTGCGTGCAGACAGTCATCTTGAGCTGTTTGATCTGATTTATTTCCAGTCTTGTCCAAGTTCTGTCGGGACTTCTCCATTCAATGTTCTATCATTTCTCAGCCCCTGCCAAGGATTAAGTGTGTTACCTTCAAGTCGATACCATGTGTCGTAACCAGCAAAATTATATCTTTAGAATCTCGAGAGATAGTGCCTCTGGGAACTGAGTGATAATATTGGACATCGGGTAAGATGTGAGTTTGATTGTAATCTCACACTGAAGATGCAACACTTTGAAGAGCTGCCCTTTATCGATGTGTGTATTAGAATGATGCAGTGTGGAAACAGGCCCTTGGGTCCAACTTGCCCAACCCGACCAACATGCCCCAGCTACACTAGTCCCACCTGCCTGCATTTGACCCATATACCTCTAATCCTGTCCCATCCATGTACATGTCTAAATCCTCTTAAACGTTGTGATAGTCCCATCCTCAACTACCTCCTCCGGCAGCTTGTTCCATACACCCACCGCCTCCTACAAATTCCTCAGGTTCCTATTAAACCTTTCGCCCCTCACCATAAACCTTTGGCCTCTGCTTCTCGATTCCTCTACTCTCGATAAATGGGGTGAGGTTTTCTCTACCATTTAATAACTTTACAAAATATTGGTTAGGCCACAGCTGGAGCAGGACTTTAGACTTTAGACGTTACAGATACAGCGTGGAAACAGGCCCTTCGCTGGTCGGTGCAGACTCAGTGGGCCAAAGGGCCTGTTTCCGCGCTGTATCTCTATCCAGGCGACTCCGGACTGTCAAAGCTGCCACAGCCAGACATAAAAACAGTAGTTGCTCTACTCAACAGCCAAAAATCTGTAGCCTCCCTTTGATCAGGTATTTTGTTGGTTCACATGCTTGATCAATGGTGTTTTATCATTAATGTTTTATTATTGTTAATGTTTTCTGAATCATTCATAGCTGTCACTGTGTGTCATGTTGTTACTTGTGGGCAGAGCACCAAGGCAAATTCCTTGTATGTGAATACTTGGCCAATAAACTTACTTACTTTAAAATTAACTACACTACAAAAGCGTCGCAACCCTAAACGTCACCCATTCCTTCTCTCCAGAGATGCTGCCCGACCCGCTGAGTTACTCCAGCATTTTGTGTCTGTTCACATCCAGACCTCCATTCCGGTGAAGCAGCAGGGAAATGCAATAATGGTGCTGCCAATATTTTTCCCGCATCATTGAAAGATTCTCCTCTCATCAGCGTGACATTTGAACTCATGATTCTGCCCATTGAGTAACAAATAGCAAAAACAAATCAAATTACTTCCCTTTGATTTCTCTCACATTTTACATTTTCAGGGATCACTTTAAAATAACACGTTGACTCATGCAAGGAACAAAAAAAATTGGGCATTTGATCAATGTCTTCGTCAGTAATACAATCCCCTTGAAATCGAGGGGAAACGAGCTATTCTGTTCAGTTCAGTTTAGTTTATTGTCACGTGTACCGAGGTACAGTGAAAAGCTTCTGTTGCGCGCTAACCAGTCAGCGGGAAGACAATACATGATTACTGTCGAGCCACCCACAGTGTACAGATACAGGATAAAGGAATAACTTTTATTTCCAGGTAAAGGCAGTAAAGTCCGACCAAAGAGGTAGATAGTAGTTCAGCACTGCTCTCTGGTTGTGGTAGGATGGGTCAGTTGCCTGATAACAGCTGGGAAGAAACTGTCCCTGAATCTGGGGGGGTGCGTTTTCACACTTCTGACCTCTTGCCGAGATGGGAGAGGGGAGAAGAGGGGTGGGGGGTGAGACTGGTCCTTGATTTATGCTGGTGTGGAGGGGTTGGGGGGGTTGAGGAGGTTGGAGGGGTTGGAGTTGGGGGGGTGGGGGGTGGGGGGGGTTTGGGGGGGGTTGGGGGGTTCGGGGAGTTTGGTGGGGGGGGGGGGGTGGGGGGGGGGGGGGGGGGGGTTGGGGGGTTGGTGGGGGAAAGGGTGGGGGGGGCGGGGGTTGGTGGGGGGATGGGGAGATTGGAAAGGTTGGGGTGGGGGGGGTGGGGGGGTGGGGGGTGGGGGGTGGGAGGGGTAGCAGGGCACTGGCTGGTCCCTGCCTCTATTGTGTCAAACACAGCTGCCATTGCAGGACAAGAGGGCACCTTGCCGAGTACCTGACCACACTGCAAGACCATGCAGTGCTCTCTAACTGCGTGGGGTTATTTTGAAGCAGGCTGTTCATTTAGCCCCCAGCTCTGATGTAATGTGAGAGCCAGTCCCTCATTTGCCGCACGTTAGTATAAAGGTTGTGAAAGACTAGGGTTAACCATGCCTTCAGGAAACCATCAATCAATGGCTTTGATACCAGCTGTTTCTCTCAGATGTGATAACCAGCTGAGACAGCGAGGTTTGATGAGACCCTTAACATTTAAATTCCTTCACCTCGAAGCGTACACAAAGCACTCTTTATCCTTTCAGAAAGCTGACGAGACAGCTAGTTTCATCGCGGTGTCACATCTACTTTCCGTGCCTGGGACCAAAACAATGAGCCCTGGCCTCCACTGAGCAGCAGCGACCAACCTCTCTGATGAGCGCGAGTACACCGCTCACCAATAACGATCTTCACCTTTAACATTCTCCATATTAAATTCTCTTTTAGTCTAGTTTAGAGATACAGCGCGGAAACAGGCCCTTCGGCCCACCGGGTCCGCACCGACCAGCGATCCCCGCACACTAACACTATCCTACACACACCAGGGACAATTTTTACATTTACACCAAGCCAATTAACCTACAAACCTGTACGTCTTTGGAGTGCGGGAGGAAGCAGAAGATCTCGGAGAAAACCCACGCAGGTCACGGGGAGAACGTGCAAACTCCGTACAGACAGCAATCTGTACGGAGTGCTGCAATCGCTGTTAGGCAGCAACTCTACCCGCTGCCCCACCGTGACCGCCGAGATTGTCTTACACTTCATGAAAGATGAACGTTTCCCCCTCCCTGACAATCCCATGCCCAACTATGTTCACGATGTATTTTTACAGGGCTGTAGTTGGGCCGTGTCTGGAGTATTGCAGGCAGTTCTGGTCACCCCATTACAGGAGGGATTTGGAGGCGTTGGTCAGCACGGACCCTGTGGGCCGAAGGGCCTGTGGCCGCGTTGTATCTCTAAACTAAGCTGGAGGAGGTTGAGGTGAATCCTCCGCCACCGTTGTCTTGAGGGAGGCGTGATGAGGTAACACTGACCATTGCCGACACTGCCCAGTGCCAACTAGTCCAGGCACCGAGCATCTGTCAGGCATTCCGTTAGATGGGATCAGACATGATGGAGTGGTCATAGGGCTATAAGGAATAGGAGTAGAATTAGGCCATTCGGCCCATCAAGTCTATTCCGCCATTCAATCATGGCTGATCTATCTCTCCCGTACTAACCCCATTCTCCTGCCTTTTACAGAAAGATAAATACACAAAACGGAGCAAATCATCTGTGTGGCTTCACTCAGAAATAACAGCGTACAACAAGCCTCGAGGGAAAGAAATCAGCATTAATTATAAAAAAACACGTTGGAGAAATTAATGGGATTGGAAAACAATAAATGCCTTGAGGCCGATAACCTAAATCCATAATTTAGGTCAAGGTGGCTCTCATAAGGTCATAAGTGCTAGAATTAGGCCATTCAGCCCATCAAGTCTACTCCACCATTCAATTATGGCTGACCTATCTCTCCCTCCCAACCCCATTCTCCTGCCTTCTCCCCATAACCTCTGACACCCGTACTAATCAAGAATCTATCTATTGTTGTATTAAAAATATCCACTGACTTGGCCTCCACAGCCTTCCGTGGCAATGAATTCCACAGATTCACCACCCTCTGACTAAAGAAATTTCTCCTCATCTCCTTCCTAAAAGAACATCCTTTAATTCTGAAGCTATGACCTCTAGTTCTAGACTCTCCCACTAGTTGGAAACATCCTCTCCACATCCACTCCATCCAAACCTTCACTATTCTGTACATTTCAATGAGGTCCCCCCTCAATCTCCCCTCTCCCATCAGGCAAGAGGTACAGAAGTGAGAAAACGCACACCTCCAGATTCAGGGACAGTTTCTTCCCAGCTGTTATCAGGCAACGGAATCATCCCACCATACAGGCCCAGTGCCAACAAACGTACATCATAGGTTAACCCACTCAACCCTGGGATCATTCTTGTAAATCTCCTCTGGACCCTCTCCAGAGCCAGCACACCATTCCTCAGATATGGAGCCCAAAATTGTTCACAATATTCCAACTGCGGCCTGACCAGCGCCTTATAGAGCGTCAGCATTACATCCCTGCTTTTGTACACAAAACTTCTCAAATTAAATGGCAGCACTGTACTTGTGCAGTTGACAATAAACACAGGGGCAAGATGTTTCATTTCCCTGTAGCGTGCGGTGCTTAATCCCTGTAATTCTGGCAACATGAGGGTAACGCTCTACGAATCAAACATACACACGCACTGCATCGCAATCACATCACTGAACTTTGCCTGAGTTTTAATCAATGGCCTGAATTGTTAGGAAACTGTTGCCCTGACAGATTAGCTCGTTAAAGCATTAATATTTCATGAAAGGTAGCTTTCTGACCTCTGACTCCAGACAAAACAACAAATCCAGGAGTGCTGATATTTCATTACTTTTCATGACAATATTATTCTTCATTGAAATAATTTAAAATGTGGACAGTGGAAATGTTGGAGACGTTGCATTTGGAAAGAATCAGATTGTCCTAATGGACAAATACAAACTCTTTGAACAGATATGGTCTCCATATACAGAATATTTGAAGGGGTAGCTGTTCTTGGCATCACAACTCAATGGGTACCCGGCAGGATCAGATGAAAATAACTTTCTGTTTTTCTTTTTGATTTGTACACATGTCTCTATTGATATCGCTATTTGAAATTGTGTTATTCACTATTAAGATGTATACTATAATCTCTCTTTTTTTTAATATATATATAATACTTTGTTTTAATTAAATACATATAACAAGAATATATACTTTTTTTTTTTCCTCTCTCTCTCTTCTCTTTCTATATAATCAAAATTATTATTTAATCACTATTCTTATTGATGAAAAACTATTCTTTTCTTTTTCTACTTTTTAAAAAAATAGAAGTTTATAAGAATTACTCGTAACATTCGTACACTTATTGAAATAAGTTGGTTGTGTATTTGAAAAGTTGTTATACCGTTGTTATGATGGATTACGTCTAATAAAAATATTATTACAGAAAATAAATAATTTTTGGATGCTGCCTCATCTGGGATGCCTTGTAGATATCAAAGTCCCTGTATACTTTAGTGACGCAGCATGGAAACAGTTTGCCTTCCATCGCAGTGAGTGAGGAGGTGATTGGAGATTCACGGTGATGGATGTTTGTGTGGAATTGTGTTAATTGTGTGTTTTTTTTTTTGCTGTTATGACTGCAGGAACGAAGTTTTGTTTGAACATTGTATGTCTAAATGACAATAAAGGGCATCCTGATTCTG